>KZ538069.1:0-129030 GCA_000934665.2 Catajapyx aquilonaris | reverse complement strand
ACCCCCCCCCCCCCCCCCCCAAAGGGTTGCCTGCTGGGTATATTTATTGTGGGTGTGCATGTCGTGTTGACCCCGACCGCCACCCCGAAATGTTGCTCCATTCCTCATGCGGCCATCCTCCTCGTGTACTGGAAGGTACCAATTTTCTGACATGGCCAAATTGGCGCCCCTCCTCCCCAGAGTAGGCGGATTCCTCCTAATCAAGTGTTTCCTGGGGGTGGACTGGAGTAGCGGCCGTGGTGGCGGCGGCAGCAGGGTTGGTTGGGATGCTGGTTCTTCCTCTTGGCCGCGAGTGTGTTGTTGCCTCTCGATGGGAGCGGTCGGGGTGTCCAGTTGGAATTGGCAGGGCGGGACCATGCCTTCACAGGGGCACTACTGGGCCAGGTAGGGTCACGTTGGTCACCCCGTGGCCGCTGCGATGAAGGGGTAAGGGGGGGATCCTGTTGTTCTTGCAGTAGGGCTGATCCGACGTCAAGTATGGTAATTAAGGCTCAAGGTTGGAGCGTGTTGTTTTTCTGTGGACCTTGCTGTGTTCCATGGTCCTTTTCTGTATGGGTGAACAGTAGCTTTTTGCATACCGTGAGATTTATTTTTGCAGCTGGTGGGAGTGGCGCCAGAGTTTGATGAGAAGGGGGTGAAATAGGAGAGCCAGGGATTGATGTCGGAAAATTAATTTTGGTATACGGAATTTGTTGCCAGTATTGCAGGGATGAATTGAAGGCCATCGTGTTTTCAGTTGCAATCAGAGCTCGAAGCAGAACGCGCAGGATTGGCTTTTGTGCAGCACCAGGGTTGTGTCTGTTGGGTGCAGCAACAATTGTAACGTGGGCTCTGGCATTGTGTACTGGGCGGTTCTCCGATTGTTTGCATGGCAGAAGCAGCAGCAAACATGTGCGGTGCATAAACATGAAAAGGTGCGTGTAATCACCTCCCTCTTTAGAGGCGGAGACCTTGCACCTGCCTGGTAGATGCCACAAGTAGACTGGAGTATTCATCAAAAGAACCGTCAGCTGATGGGATCATGTCGAAACCGTACGTGTCAATCCGGAAAAATAGAAAAATCCACAGGAAAGTGCCATTCTTGGTTGATTCCCTAGCTGTTTACCTGTGGCAGGTGAACAGATGTGGCCAGGGGGGCAGAATTGCACCACAGTGCGGGAGAAAGGGAAAGTGATGAGGTTTGTTACTTCACCCCCATCCTCAAGGCGTCTCGATGGAGGTGATATGAAGGAGGTGGCCTGGAAGAGTGAGAAAGGGAAAGGGGTGGGGGTGGGGGATTGGAGAGTAAAAAAAGAGACCCTTTGTAGAACTTGCTCACCTGTTGAAGCGGGCGGATTACCACCTGCTTCCATCTGGTTACCATAGCTATATAATCCCAGCTGCCAGGTGTTTTTTTTATTATTTAAAAAGCGGCTTATTGACCTATCTGATCAATTTCTGTGGATGAAAAACAAGGCGATGGAATGACCGCCATGGTGTATTAGTGGACTATCCTCGAGTGGAGTCAGCTGGTGCTTGATTGGTCCCATGTAATCCGGGGCTATGTTTGCTCCAGTCTGGATCCATGATAGGTTAGGCCGACGACCTTTAAAGTACAACTGCCACGCCTTTTGATTCCCCAAGGGCGGTGCAGGGGATGAAAGATATAGGGCGGACAAAATGCGCTCTGGAGGGGGGTAGTAGGGGGAAGGAGCTGAGCGCATTTTCATTGTCTTGTATACCACCCTTTCCCCCTGCCATATTCCGTCCCACCACCCACGCTTCGCATGCCTACATATGTCACGAAAGAAATTAACAGGCACGTGGGATGGACAGAAATTGTCTCTCATATGGATGATGATGGTCTTCACTGCTGCAGGGCCATTGTACTTCTCGGGTTATTATGTGCAGTACTAACTATGCCAATTGAAGTATGGAAAACGAGAACTACCTAAGTCCATTGCCCTTGGATATTGCGAGGCTAGAAGAGACAGAAACGTGTTTTTTAAGGACATTTTAGACATGCTACAGACTGCAGTTTGTAAACTAATGGCGGCTAAGCCGTTTTTCATGTAGTACAATGTGACGAGGCACGGCCTGAGATATGCCAGTCGTCTATTTTTGGACAAGGGCGGTCCTCATTTTCCATGCTCGAATTTTAAAACCTCTGGGATACCGCGGGGCTCTAAGAACATGAGACATATTGATTCATAGGCTTGCGCCGGGTCAATTGTGTGCTCTTTGTAACGCCTTCGAAAAGGATCCATGCCAGGCTTCATTTTTGTGGATTAATAATTTTTAGTGGAATAGATCCTGATAATAATAGGTGAAAAAGTATCTCTTCCGCGAGCTTCGAAAATATGGGCCAGAAACTCCCGAATTTGCGAATTTTTCGTACTTGAAATGGCCAGGTAGTGCTAGGAACTTTCCAGAATTTTAATTTTGATGGGAATGGTGGCTGATGCCCAATTTTTATCATTATTGATTCATAGGTTACGGTTCCAATGACTGTATCGACCACAAATGGAATATTTCGGGAAATAGAAAGTTCGCAAAAAAAAAAAAAAATCTCTTTCCTGTGAGCTGAGATTCCCAGATGGTTAATTACGTCCCTGTACCCCTCATTTGGCTAATTAACATCTGCGCCTCCCGCGGCAGGCGTTTGCACTAATAAGCTAATAATCAAGGGTATCTTTGTCAGATTAAGTAATCAGGGAGATGCCGGGACTTTCGCGTGCCAATTTCGGGAATTTGACCCAAATTGGCGTCTTGCTTTTGTTATTATACAGCTTGTGAGAGGAGACGTGCGTCTTGTTTGTCTCAAGGCGTGGAGGGCTTATCAATACTTATTTTTGATTTCCGCTCCACCNCCCCCCCCCCCCCCCCCCCCCCCCTTTTTGCTTTTGTAGTGCGGTGCAGGCCGTCGGTTTATCGTGGCGATAACGCCCCGGAGATGTCACAACCTTTTTGGCGGGACTATATCACCGTGACTCAGTTTGCTTTCCGTTTCGTGGGACAATCACGCAAGTCGGGGGCGATGATGGTGGCCCCCAATGTGTTGGACGGGCCTGACGGGGGCGGCCGGCTCATGGGAGAGCCTGGGGGATGGAGGGGAAGAAAAAAAAATGCCTGTTCGGAGAGGACAATTTGGAGGTGACGTCACGGAAATCCTATTGTTCAGCAATCAATGGTGTATTCCCAGAGCAATAAAAGTAGGAGGAAACCAAGGACGAAGATGGAATATATGGGAGGCTGCTTTCAACACGATGCACGAGACACTGGGAAACATCCTGATATTTTTAATTCCGCCGAATCGGTCAAAGTGTCAAATGAGATATGCTGCACATAAGAAGGGGGCCTTGTTGGGGCTTTCCAAGAGGTGTCGCGGGGCTAAAGGTTGCCCAAGGTATTGAATGTCGTGTGTAGCAGGAAATCATGCAGTTATTATAGGGGTAGGAGGGGGAGTCTGCGCATCTGAAGCGGGGGTATATTTTGGTGTTGGATCCCTCCCTCTCTCTTCCCCCACTCCCAGTCCCTTCCTCTCGCGGCGAAGAGAGGTTGCACCTGCTTGAATCATCGGTTGAAAAGCCGGGTGTCGTGCCGGACTCGGATGGAAAATAGGGCTGGGAGGGTGTGGTTGGGGGCTTGATGGGAGAAGAGATTTTGGTTGGGGCTTTGAGGAGGGCTTGCTGCTCTTGGGGACAGAGGAAGACACAGGCCATGACGTGGGGGTGAGTTGGTGCATTTCTTGAGGTCTTTTCGAGAGGGAGTGACATTGCCCTTGTTGCTACGGAGTCCACAGATAATTCCTAGGAAGCTTGGTTTGCCATTTCCTCTGCTAAAAACAGGCACTTCCTCCCCTTCCACTTCCCTACAAACACAGGATGCCAGCCAACTTCTGCTTGGGTGATTGTGTAACTTTTTCGCGTCTTGAATATCTCGCGGTTGTCTGTGGGTTGAAGCATGTGTTTGGGAGGGTTAAAATGGGTTATAATGTGCCAGCCTCAAGACTGGTCCTCCTGAGGTGTGGTTTTCGTGGTAAATTGGTGGTAATTGCAAGTCCAAAGGCACAAAGGCAATAAAGTCAGGGTAGGCATTGTTGAAGGAATTACATGTGCAGTTGTAGGTGACTCAAAATAAAAAGTAGTCTCATCTGTTGTGTCAGGGTTTTTAAAAATCATTGTGGAATATTGTAATTGAACCATGGAAATCAAAACAGCTAGCTCCAGTGGGGGGGGGNGGGGGGGGGGAGAGGAAAAGGACTTGTGCACTTCTTGCACTGACCCCTTGGAAAGCATAGAAGGGACCATCACACATGCATGGAATTTGCAAGGAAGTGGCAGTCTGCGATTTAACACCCATCCATGTTGAAACTATGCTTGTTGGACATGTAGGTACTGCACAGCACACCTGTGTAGTGACCCCCTCCCCACAAAGCCTTCTTGGAGTTGTTTCGGTTTTCTCTTCCATGGGAGCGTGGAATACAAAAGTAAGCTAACTCCAATGGATTTAATCCATTGGGGTTAGCTTACTTTTCTATTATGCAGGGCAGTTGCAGCGGACGATTCAACACCCATCCACGTTGAAACGATGCTTGTCGGACATTTAGGTACTGCACAACACACGTTTGTAGTAACCCCCTCTCCACGAAGCCCTCTTGGAGTTGTTTCGGTTTTCTCTTCCATGGAGTGTGGAATACAAAAGTAAGCTAACAAAAAGTAAGCACTGTGGATGGGTGTTGAATCGCCAGCTGCAACTTCCCTGCAAATTCCGTGGATGTGCGATGGTCCATTCTATGCGGTCCGAGGGGTCAGTGCAAGAAGTGCCCAAGTCCCTTCCCCCCCCCNCCCCCCCCCCCCCCCCCCCCACTGGAGTTAGCTTGGTTTTGCTTTCCATGTTTCAATTTATTGGCTTTATTTTTAAAGTTAAGAAAATCATACCATAAGTTAATTGAACAACATGTTGAGGACAAATCCTAATTAGATAATGTTCATTGCTAAGCCAGTATGACTGTGAAATGATAGTGTGACATCTTTTCCACTACAGAGCTATCTCTACATTAGAGTTGTAGGAATAAAGAAATCAATAATTTAAAATAATACACTTGTCATTATGAGCAACTGGAATCCTTTACTCTAAACTTCGGACAGTTTATTAGCCAGTGATGGACCAAGTCACTTTCATCTGCAGAAGTTGTCAAGGATCAATGAAATGGGGGGGGGGGNGGGTGGTTGTGGTTGTCAGCTCCCTGAATTGTTATGCCAATACCATCTTCATTCTAGATCAGGAAGCTGGTACTGATCCTGTCAGTATGTATTAGTTTTAGTGGCCAGGGAATCTGAATTATAACCTTTGCAGGGGAGGCGGAGTGGTGCTGCGGTAACGTATGTGCCCACGGATGTTAAGGTCCCGGGTTCGATCCCAGCCCGGGGACACCCCCTTCATCTCGTGCAGAGTTCAGGGTCACCTCTGGCTTCGTCTCGGGTGGTATTTCCAACAGACTAAACCACCCGGGGGAGTTCACTAAAAATGGCCACATAATGACATTGCACTGCACCTTGCACATCCCCTCCTGTCACCCTGCCCGTGGGCCCGGGCGCTACGTCATCAGGTCCAATGTATACTGTATATGAGTAATAATAAAGGTCCGGGCCATATAACTCGTAAGGAGTTCGTGCACTACCCGGATTATTATTATTATAACCTTTGCATGAAGTTCTGTAAAATTATTCATAATGGAATCCCAATGTGTTACTGTAATAATACTGTTTTTGCAGTGAGCAGAGCATAGCATCGGCGCGGGCGTCGGTGATGATCTATGATGATGTCAACAAGAAATGGATCCCAAGCGGAACTTCGCTTGGTCTATCAAAAGTGCACATCTACCACCATCTGGTCAACAATACCTTCCGGGTTGTAGGCCGGAAACTGCAGGACCACGAGGCAAGTTGCCAAGTAGTCAAAATACTGTCATCTCAAATAACATGGGCTTTGACTTACGATGTGTTTGCTTTCATGCCAGGTGGTGATAAACTGTGCCATTCTAAAAGGTTTGAAGTACAACCAGGCCACGCCAACATTCCACCAATGGAGAGACAACAAACAGGTGTTTGGACTCAATTTTAGCAGTAAAGATGACGCCGATGCCTTTGCCACAGCAATGTTTCGTGCTTTAGAAGTGCGTGTTTTTATCTACATCTCTCCTGTTGAGCCCAATTTTGAGTTGTTAGCTAATTGTTTCCTTTTTCTTCTTCAACTTCCAAGCAGGTGTTAAATAGCGGTTCTCGTCCCACAATGCCTCCTCCAGCGCCTCCAATGACACAGCCAGTCTACCAGCAGCCAAATAACCAATATGAAGAAGACATGGGGTACAGGTAGCTGCCAGAATTTTCTTGCACATGCCACTACAACTTGACAAAAATACAGTGAAACCTGTGGCATAATGGGCTCTTGGTACAGTGAAATCTTGCCCATTATGAAATTTTGTTTGGTTCCTGCAGAGCATTTTCGTTCCATTTCTGTAACATGGAACAGAAACTTGTTTTACCAAACGCGCAACAATTGAAACAAAGTGATGTCACTACAGGCAGGTTTCAGTGTAGTTTGTTCTGACATGACATTTGAAGGCTTTGATGAAACAAAGTGTCACTGGTCTTGACAAATTAGGCATGTAAACTTTAGTCAAGTGCATGCTGAGGCAGAAATAGAACCTCTTAGTCAAATCAGAATATAGAGCTTTAGATCTATGAACTGCTGGGTAATTCCTGAATGTTTTATAATAAGATGTAATAAGGCAAATTATGACAGTTAGCACTAGGTATTGAGGTTAATGCAAGGATGAGTGAAAGGAAAGTGTTGCTGGACAATATGTGCCCATGCTTGTGAACTAGATGAACATGCTACTGACCAGTTAAGATCCCTCGCGCATGCTGGAAACCTTTGGTTAGAATCAGCAGCAGCTCTACCATAGAAAAACTTGTGGATCCCTCTCACCAATATGATGTGAGCACCTGTAAAGGTGGAAGGTTGCAGGTAAAGGAGGGAGGTGAAAAATGATGCATGAGGCATCAGTAAGGCTTTAGTTTGACTATTCACTCAGTGTAATCTCAAGACTATTCAGCAAGCACTTGTCCCATTGAATGATGACCATACTCGTGGAGAATTTCTCTGAGTTGAACATCGTGTTCTCTGCTCCTGCTAATATTTGCTCATTTGAATTAAACTATGACTCTATGTGGAAGGAAATTTAACCAGTCATGTACAGTTACATGTTAGTGCATGTATTTAGAAATGAGTAAGTCTGGTCCACTAGCCACTTTTTATTTGACTTACCTTTGTAATATGACTTTTTAACATTTCTAGAGGTACAAAATTAGTTCAGTAACAGTTAACTGTTTCTGTTAGGCTAAAGATGTCATGTCATGCATAAAGGACATGTATAAAGGTGCATGTACTAAGAGGAAAATGCATTTAATAGAAGAATCAACACTCAGCATTCCGTTTTAAGTAAGGTGACAGATTTGTGGGGAGCTTCTTTCACTGCTACATGATGTACTAGAATATTCAGCCCAAGAAATCTTGAAAGTCGTGGTACATTACACTACAATTGACCTGCTTGAGTCAGTCAGCATTCATTGCTGCTGTCATATGACATTCTTAGGAAACCTGAAGCTGCCTTGACTTTTCCTGGCTACTCTTGCTAATTCCCTGCATATTACTCATGGTAATCAAGTTTTCATTCTATTTTCATGTGTACTATACCAATCCAGGCACACGTCATTGTCACAGAAATGTCTCGAGGGCCTTTTCCTATTCAATAGCTTGAGCAAAGAGAGATAAGGTGTACAGCTACACTTTCATAACAGGAGACCCCACACTTTTACCTACTTTCTTAGGCATGTATCTGCTGAAGGATAGGCGTGGATCGCTGGGAAGGAGGGTTAGGGCATGGGGTGGTTAGTGCAGCATGCCCCTACCCCTACCACATCGGTCTCTCATTATGAAAGTCCTTCGAGGTGTACTGCCTCAATCCTATGCAATTCAATTGGAGATAGTACATGCTCTGCTGGTTGTTAAGGTCTGACTGGAGGTTTAGGTTTATTAAGAAGAACCATGACTGCAGGACTTTGTACAGCATTCATTTAGCTACTTGTGTGACAAGGCTGTCATGTGATGGTTTTCTGGTGTTTGAAACGTTTTGAGAAGGCAGGAATATTTCACAACTTTTCAAATGATCCATGAGATGGCCATTTGCTGCCCCATCGCCATCGCAAAAGCATTGTCAGTTGTATGTAGCACAGTGTACTGCGGTAGCTGTGTAGACTGCATTTTCTTCCTTTTGTTATTGCACCTTTAAAAAAAACTAATACTGGGTAGTCCATGCTTAATCCTCCTGATATTGTCATAAGGACATAACTCATGCCCCAAAAATGGGACATTTTTGGGGGGAGGACAGAGCTGACCACAGTTAAGATATAAGCTTATAAGGCATCTGATTTGTAGCCCAGGCATGAAGGACCACTGTAGTGCAGGTGGCGAGCAGTCACATAATCTTGAATGCCAGCTTGACCGTGGAATGTGACTTTTTCGACATTTCTTTTGCTTTGAAGCCCTGGGGAAACCAAATTCCAAGTGGGAAATTGCAGAAAATATGTTTTTGGTATTGCAGTTGTACTGGCTACATGCCTGAATTGTTTTGGAATCTTAAAATGGTGGAAAAGTGTTAAATTAATTTAAACATTATTTTCATTGAATTTAATCATGATTATTGGAGGCATACTACATTGCCATAGATTGAACTCATCTGTTGTGGTGGAAGTGCATGCACCATTTTGGTAAATGATGTCATCTGAGATGTCCCTTATGTTCTACCACCCTCAACTAGTACGGAATATATGCAATATGTCAGGTTTACTACTTTGGCGCAATGTGTTACTCACTCGTGTATTGGGTGGACCCACCTTGTTGCTACATATTTTCATTATTATAGGAAGATTTTAGTCCTGTCTTTCTCCCTTCTCTTCTTCACGACCCAATTGCTGTAGGACGATGACCCGTGAGGACATAGCAATGCTTCAGGACCGGCGCATGTCCCAGCAGTCCAGTGGTGGTGGGGCCAACTCAGGGAGCAGTCCTAACACTCCCGGTAGCACTGCTCCTCCACCACCACCATGCCCATCCTCCTCCTCCTCCTCCTCCTCTCTCTCATCTGCGGGGCACCACCGCACCTCCTCAGCACCACCAGCTCCACAGCCACCACCTTTACCTCCTATGTGTAGTGGGGGGCCTCCAGCACCCCCACTACCATCAGGAGGACCCCCTGGCATTCCTGTCCTCCCTGTCTCTTCGTGTTCATCTTCCAGCAGCTCTTCCACCATCCCAGGCCCCCCAACCCCAGCTGCCCCAGCACCACCACCACCTGCAGCCCCTCCAATGATGGGTGCAGTGCCCATGATGGGCCTGGCCCCTCCTCCGCCTCCCATGGCAGCCATGGGAGGCAGTGGTGGTGCCCCGCCCCCTCCCCCACCACCACCTGGAGGTGGTGGTACCATGACCAGGTCTGCCAGCTCAGAGGGCCCTGCAGAACCAGGGTCATTGGCTGCTGCTTTGCAGAGTGCTAAACTGAAGAGGGCAAGCAAGGTAAGGCAGCAGGCTACTCATGCCCAGCCAGAATTCCTGTTGTCTGATGCCTGTTGAGCCTTTGCTGCAAAGAATCCATCAACTATGTCATATAAGATGGTCAGTAACTCCCACATAATGTGTGGCAAAGTGATTCCTTCAAATGTTCCAGGATTTAAAGGCTGTAATGCTTGGCTGGGAGGTTTCATTACAGTGTGTGACATAATTAAGTTTTGGGGATGTTCCCAATGGGGACAATAGATAGCTTATGCTGCCCCCTGGACAGTTGCGACAGCTGAATACTTGGGCCAGCATGATATTGCCAATCAGTTCATATGGTGACAGCACCAAAACTTAGATAGAATTCACTCTGTCATGACACTTCCCATCCAAGAACACTGCAGTGTTTTGGTCCTGGAATAGGGCCAATTATTGCCCTACACATTATGCAGGAGATTTTACCATTTTGTAGGATTGTCATTTTGACCTTTAGTCACTTCAGTATTTCTTATTAGGGTAACAGGGTAGCTTTATGTAACTTGTTAATTGGGTGGGATTTGACTTGATGGCACCATCAGTGACACCTGTATTACATGACAAAACCTTAGCATAATGACAAGAGAAGCCCAGTCTTGATAGTGTACCCTTTTCTCAGAACCAAGGGGACAACAGCAGCCTGAGCAGCGTCAGCAGCAGTGGCAGCAGTGGGAGTAGCAATTATGGAACACTGGGACGAGGTGGTGGAGGTAGTGGCGGAGGAAGTGGAGGTGGAGGGGGAGGTGGAGGCCAGCCACAAATGGCTAGCATGATGGATGAGATGGCCAAGACCCTGGCTAGGAGGAGAGCAGCTGCAGAGCGCACAAATGATCCTGCACCGGTAAGAATTGAGCCCAGGCTCAGGTTATTGGCTGCCTTTAAAAAGTATTTATAACTTTGTCCGTGCAAGTTATTTGCAATAACTTCAAAGATCAAGGCAGGCCTGACAAATCCAGCATAAGAGTTAGCAACCAATCATGAGAGCGTGGTTTAACCCTGGAATCGTGACGTGCCTGAAAGTGCCATATTTTAATTTTTATTAATTTTTATATAATACTTTTCAACGGATTGACTCTTTGGGGGAAGAAAGAAAAGCCACCTGTGATGGAGGAGAGAGGCAGCTTTACTCTTCCCCAATTTTCCACTCTTAGACTGGATTTAGGCATTGTATCAACCTACATTGAAAATTATTAGGCAGTACTGCTGCTGTTGTAGAAAACCTATCCAGCCAGCCATGACATTGTGCACATGGTGTCATACACCATGGGTGAATGATTGCCCCTGTAATGATGAAAGGGCCACTGTCTCTAGTTTCCAAATTTTTGAGGTAATGTGTTGAATATGTCCGTATGGGTCCCCAGTATCCAAAAATAGCAATAAAGATGTCATTAAATGGGTTAAAACATGTGGAAAGGGACACTTTGCTCCCTGCCTACCCCACCCCAGTCTCCCTCACTACTGTTACATGTGACATCATCAGTCACTTGCTCAACAATCAAAGCATGGTAAACATGTGGAAGCGGCTGGATTTTGGCATGGAGCCCAGGTTTGCTGCAAACTTGGCTGTGATGTGATATCAGAGAAATGGAGGGCAGTCAAAGTTCCTGTATAGTGCAGTATGTTTAGTGCAAGGTTTTCATGGCAAAACAGTTTGGGAATGCTGTTATTGGAAATTCTCTGACCTAGAGTGACAGCAGGATCGTGTCACACAGTACAAATTCAATGGAAGACAGGGCTTGGAAAGGGAATCTGCATAATTCTTGGGTGGTTTATAACATAAGAGCATTTGGTGTTGGCCGCATGTTAATGTGACCAAGGTGAAGAGTGGTGAATTGTGAAGTTACCATTGTATTTCTTGCAAAAATAGGATGAAGACAAGAAGCAATCTGGTGGCACAGGAGGTGGGAGCTGTTCCAATGGGAAGTTTTCAAATGGAGCAGAATCCCCTAAGCCCAGCAGGAAGAGATTTGGGTCTGCATCAGATGACTCGGGGCTCAAGGTGAATGGCCTGCCCCCATCAGAGGGTGGAATGGTAGGAGGAGGTGCTGTGTTTGACTATGAGACCATGAAACAAGAGATCATCAAGGATCTTAGGAAAGAGATGAGCAAACTGAAGCAGGATATCCTTGATGGTAAGCATTGGGCATTCATTTGTAAATGTTCCTTTTACTTTTGAGGTTAGAAGCATGAGGGCTTGTTACAATTCCATAAGGGAATCACATACGGGGTTTTTAAGATATTGTCAGCGGCTTTGATTTCCAAAAAAAGAAAATTCCCCCGTAAATTAACCTGTTGTTATTTATGGCCGATATGGCCATCAACGGAAACATCGGAATCTCCCTCGACGACTTGGGCACTGTCACACCCGTGCGACTCCCAGTTTGGCCGGAATGAATCTTCAGAACCAACCCTGGACTCTGGACCTGTTGGGTTACAGCCTGCCAGATTCTCACCCTCCCAGACGTTATGTCCCACTTTTTACCCTCATATTCGCTATTAAATTCTCCAGTAAAATAAACCATGGTTATATATGGCCGACATGGACCCTTAGATTGGGCGCAGTGAATTTTCAGAGGTAACCTGCGAGTGGACCCCACTTCCCCTTGAGCCTGCTATGCCTCGCTCTCCCAGCGGCCAAGTCCCGCCTATTCTGTCCGTACCCGATCCGTCTTGGCCCGGGGCCTGCCCCCACCCTTGCCCATAGCATGCCCATAGCCCCCGCACCAGGAGAGGGTGCAGGGGCGAACATAAGGAGAGAAAAAAGACTGGGTCGAAAATTTTGGCGTGACTGGACCAAAAGGGCTACATCGACCGCAAACTCGCAAATTCTGCTGTCCTCCGGCTTGAACTGCAAATGGCAGGTGATGTCATGAACACCCGGATCCCAAAGATTTCCAGTTCTTGCATCCACGGGTTTGATGGCAACTTGTCACTGTTTCCGAAGCGATGGGTTTTTGGGAAAATGATGGCCGGATATGTTGCATCGGCAAGTCGGTACACAACAGTACTGTGGCATTTTGCTGGTTAGTACCTTTGCTTCCTACTGTTGCAGCAAGGATCGAGCTTCATCTCCAACAGAAAATGAACAGAAATCCCATCTTGTATGGAAATGTAGACGGGACAATACCAGTATTCACTCCTGACGATACTGAACTATAACCTTCCGCCCACTAGCGCCGCCCTACCGGTTAGTGCCTGAGCCAGCCCCATTCAACCCTACCCCCCCTCAGTGGTAGTCAATTACAAAAATTGCTAAATTAACACATCATCTCGTTTACGGGCATATTCTTCCTTAGAGATAGAATCGACCCGCAGTTTGGGAAGCACTGGTTTATAGAATAACTGGGGAGGCAGAGTGGTGCTGCAGTGACCCATTTCCCCCAAATATCTTCACATAACCGTGCAGTCCTGCAGAGCATTTGTTGAAAACCAATGCTCTAAAATAGCTATGTGAAATATTGACAAGAACAGAGTGCATGAAGGAAAGGGTGCACTTACACTATGGGGGTGGATGCTGTGTAGGCATTACATGTGATATACAGGGTGTTACCAGTAACTCTGGCAAAAATCACAGGGTTGGTAGAGGCCCCATGGGCAAGTATTTTGAGCTTCGGTACCCATGTGGGGGTACGGCCGTTTCCACCTTTGGTCTGTTGCGCCTGGTGGGTTGGCATTGGCTGACCTTGATCTAATGAAATCCTCCATTTTGCACGTGACACTCGCAATTGTTTTCACCTTCGTCTCCTCCACACGCAACACATTTGATGAACGCAAGAACGAGTACGATAGGTTGCCTACCCACCAGGCGCAACAGACCAAAGGTGGAAACGGCCGTACCCCCGTACGGGGGCATATCCAGACATGGGTACCTAAGCTCAAAATACTTGCCTATGGGGCTTCTACCAACCCTCTGATTTTTCCCAGAGTTACCGGTAACACCCTGTAGACATGAGATGTTGATATACACTAGGTGCTCACTCTCGATGACCTACTGTTGACACATAAATACGTATGATGTACTCTTAGTGTACCTCCAAAGTTATCAACCTTATAGCACCCCTAACAAAATGTGACCAAGTAGTACACTGGGCATTTTATAAGCATGAATGGCCACAACCCAATAAGAAAAAACAACTTTGTGGAATGGTCCATGAATCTGACTCTGAAGTGATTGCTGTTTTGGATGAGGTGTTGGGTGGGGTTCCAGAAACAATTTTTTTGGGGACCAGATAGAAAAATGGGAGAAGTGCTGGACAAAGCTTTATCAACATGAAAGGCAACTGTTTTGAAAAATGAAATATCTCGGTCCAGCTACTTCTTGTTTTTCAAGAAAAGTCGCGTGCTTTCAGAATGCTCCTCGTTCATGTAGGATACTAAGGGGAATGGCTGGAAATAAACTCCTTCTGTTTGTTTAGCCTGAAATACATTTTTTCTCTCTTTTGTCAAGACTTTCATTTTCACAGAGAGGGGGAGAGAGGGGGGTGGGATCTCTCTGTTCCCCTTTAGGTGCCCATTTTAGGATAGATTCAAACCATTATGGAGTTATCTATTAGTTAATTTTTTGCTGACCTGCAGGATGTGACTGAATATCCAGAGTAATTTATTGGTGTTATTTTTCAGCAATCAAAACGGAGCTGAATCGAAGATAATGGGAGCAACAGGGGCAGAGAAATGAAAAAGGACTCCCTAAAGTTCCTATTGTGCATAGAACAGGCTTCCCCCCCATTTCCTTGAGTGTAAAGGAAGGAAGTCATGGAAACTGGAGAGTCATGAAGAGGGAAACAGCAAGTCAACCCCAAGTCATCCCCAAAACCTGTGGAGTGCGCGAGTTTCAGTATTTTCCATGCAGAGATCCAAAAAAAAAAAAAAAAAAAGGTACTGTATCTGCCACGTAGTAAGAAGCAAAAGATCTAGCGAAAAACAAAAACAAGCCATATGAACAATTTTCCATTCCCTTTTCTGAGCTGGTCTATTATCGTGTGGTACTAAGCATAGAGTTTAATAGTGTACTGAGTGTATGCTTCTTTGAAGGGCCTTGTTGAAATGAGAAAAAAAGGTGGGGGTCAGGGGGAAGAGGGATGGGAGTGAAATGAGGGGTTGGAGAAACTTTTTCAGTGACCACAAGTGGTCTGCTCGCATTTAAAGCAAACGACAACAGAGGGTAATATACTATGTGGTCAATTTGTAGCTTTTAATACCCTGTATGTAACTGTTATTGGTGCACATAATTGCAAAGGGGCATACATTAACCTCATCTTTTTTATTGAGAGGATGGCCTGAAGTGGATTTTGAAATCTTTTTACTTCACACCTCTAATTTGAATAGGAAAAGTGTAAAAATTGTGTTTTGGGCCAAGAAATGAAATCGAATATCAGCTTTGCTCAATGATCCTAATTGCCTGTCGAGCCCTTTGTTGTTCCTTTTTTTTTCTCCTCTGCTGCAGGAGTTGTAAACAGGAAAAGTTGTAAGCTTAGGTGGGAACTGATATAAGGCTGTTTTTTTTTTCTCCTCTTAAAAGTTTCCTGTTCTGTCATCATTCCTCCCATGTACAGTAGCCTTCCATTAGGTGGTAGAGTTTTATGGGGAGAGAGGAAAAGAGTAACTGCTTCTAACCATTATACCATGTTTTTACCACGTCATGCTTCCTGGCAAACAGGGGCCTTGTTGAGACTGCTACCATGTTTATATACAACATACAGTACAGTGTTTCTTGATGTGACAGTTTTTGATGGCCGTGGTTTTTTGACAAGTGCAGGTATTTTTCCAAGACCCATTCCATTCCCAAGTTATGCTTGATGAACCATGTCTTTGCACCCACTGACCCCTTGAAGCCATAAAAATAAGTGCACCTTCTGATAATTTTGTTTGTCCTTTCATGTAGCATTGTGTGTTCCAAAAAGATTCAGGGCTCCCCCAACCCTTGTCACTGCCACAGCTACTCCCAGTGTTTTACTTCCGTTGTGATTTCCCCTGTGGTCCTTGAGGAGCAGGACACGTAGTGCAGTACTTAATTTTTAACCTGGCTCTTGCTTATTTATTCCTTGTTAGCATCTCCCAAAGAAATCTTTCCATGTACTCTATGTACATAAATGTTATACAGGGTTGTTTAAATTATTGGGGCAGCACCAGAAAGCTGCAATGAATGTAGGTTTTTTTCAGAAGCAGACAAAAAGTCACATGTTCATTTTTCTTACTTTTTTTGAGATCAAGATAATTTGGTTTCGTGCACTTAGAGGAATTGTGATTCTTCCGGTGATTTAGTTGAAGATGATGGTGTTTTCAGTGCCTTTTTCAATGTGCAGTTTCTTGTCGGATTTTTTATTCCCAAATGAAGCAGAGCAGGTAGCAACAAGTGAGGTTATTGAACAAAAATACTTTATACATCTCCCTTTCTTTCCCCAAGATGACAAACGTCAGCCAAACAAGTTTTAATGCTCAAGAATAAGAGTTTTCCAATGATGATGGGCTTTTCCAACTTTCTTTCCAACATGTCCCCCTCTTTGTGTCGATCCCTCCTCTCTTCTCCCATTGAAAAAGAAAATGCAAGAAAAAAATGCAGATTGTGGTGTCAAGTGATTTAGACAACGAGAATGTGTACGAGTTAGAGAGGCGTTCAGAAAGCAAAACGTATTTGGGACTGCTGCGTAGTCTTTCTGAGGTGTAAAAAGTTTCAAGTCTTCTCGGGAAAAGTCTCCCAGCATCTTGCTTTTTTTTATGTTTACACACTTGAAAATGAGAGGTGATTCCAAGTGCGTAAGATTGTGTGAGTACCTGTGTTTTTCAGAAGCATTTGATGAGTTTGAGTTAACTGATGGCATCAGAGTTGTGCTCTGGAAAAAAAAAAAGAAATTTAAATAACTAATCTTGTGGTGGCATTTATTTAACAACCTTCATTAGTGTAGTAATTCTACCTTTTGAAAGTAGACCTAACTCTTATTTATTGAAATGAAGAAAAAAAAGATTTGGGTGGGCAGTGTATGTCAGTACCGTATAACGTGACTGTGACGGGAGAGAAATGAGAAGTTTAATTTGGAAACATGGATAGGATTAATCCCATACATAAACGGATGAGTAGAATAGTGGATTTCATTTTTATGCCTGCGACTGTACCCGTGTCAAAGAAAGCAAACGAGGAGTAGAAAGATAGTTGGCCAGCATGAATATTTGCACTCACCTCTAGCAAAAAAAAAAAAAAGTGATCTCAAAGACAAGCTGTTACTTAGGAAAAGGTATGAGACATTTTGCCTAATCTTTTTTCCCCCCCTTTTCCCAAGGTTTTTCTAAAGGTTTGTAATTCTGGACACATTGGGGAATGAGTGTGTTATACCAGCCTTTTGAGACATGTGTAAGCCCTGTTTTGCCATTTGCATTGTATTTTGAATAAAAATCCAAATATGAGATCATGTAGTTTTACTGGAGAAAGAAGTGGCTGCAGCATTAGTTCCATATTTTGAATTCGAATGTTTTTGAAATTTCCATTTCATTTCTTATTTAAGTATGTGTGGGAAGACAGCCCCTCAACAATGAACAATAGGCCTATGAAATGTCAAATGACTTGTCATTGCTTTTAAATTCAATCCATTTACTGGTATTGTTAATGCTGCATTGCAGGCAGATGAGTCAGTTGATTCTTGAATGGCTCACCCTGTACTTCAAAGGTCAATATGTGCATATACAATATTAAGAGTCTGACAAGAGTCAAAATATCGGCTCAACTAAGCAGCACCAGCTGTGTGATTGTCGAGATGGCAGTAATAAAAGGTCAAGCCAATTAATATTAACATTGCTAGAAATATTGTAGATTCTGGTAGTAGGATGTGCCCACAGGTGTGCCCATGGCTGAGAAGAAGTTGTAGTCACAGGATATCTGAGAATGCACTTCTGGAACCTCCCACTTATTTTCATGGAGATTCCCTCATGCAACAAAAGGACTCCTTTGAGTAGCATATTTACTGGTAGACTGCTTGTAGACTGTGAGGGACTATAGACTGCTATAGATATAGACTATAGACTGCTTTGTAGACTTTCTAATAGACTCTTGGCAGGTAGATAGCTAAAGTTCGAATGTGATGATATTTATTATTAACTTTTAATATTACTACTAATAAGTAGCCTATACTTTAAGAATTATATTCTAGCCTGGTATCAATGCGTATAAGTTGCATGAGCGTGGGTTTTTATTCCTTTCAAGAGTATTCATGACCCTAATAACTTAATAAGAGAGGTTGACATTTTCACGCATAGGCCTACAGAATTTTGTAATATCTACCTATATGGGTCAAGATGGGGGCATGGACATTCTCTGGAAGCTTTGAGTATTCTTACTGAAATACAGTCCTTATTATTAGTTAATATCTTGTCTTGCTGAAAGTGACTATTCCTTTACTCTGGTTGGACAAAGCAGGGCAGTCCCATGTGGTACAATGGATGAAAAGTCAAAAAAAGTGAGGAGAGTTAACTCCTACAGGCACATATGACACATGAACTTTCAATACATCACAACAACCCCATTAATGCATTAGGCTATGTCCTATGAACATTCTTTATGTGCATTGCCATTGTCCTGTGAATGTTCAGTGAACATTCATTCTTGGGTTGGCTTTCAAAACTTGATTGTAAAATAATTTTAATGTACTGTATCGCCCAAAAAGATAGAGACGATTTTGCATTTGACTCAAGTGCAACTTGCACTTGAATCAAATGCCAAATCGTCTCTATCTTTTTGAGCGATATAGTACATCCATGTATGAATAAGCATTTACTGTATCTTGTTACCTAGTGTTATGTACTACTGTAGGTCCATTGCTACACATTGACTTGACAGCTAAAGGGTGTTGACAAATGGACACAAACAGTTCAAAATGATATCCAATGATGAACATTAGTTTGGTGTTTACTAAATGTTTGTATTGATTTCTGCACATTGAGGGCATTGGCTGGATATTCCTGAATGTTCATTGAACTCGTGTGTACTGGATAATCAGAGTTGGAATTTAACACTACCATTTCTTACCCAGTGTGACCCTGGCTTACCACAGCAGTGTTTTCTCCAAACTATTTAGTAGTCCAAGGCAACTAACAAATGAGCCTGCTATAACCATAAAGCTAATCATCCCCCTGCTATGCAATTTGCTCAGGTAAACAATGACTTGAACACAGTTCTTAGAATAGCACTGACGTCACAAGACTATATACCAGTAATTGTTACATTGTTGGTATTATGACAGTCAGTGCTGCTCATTGTGACATCAGCACTATTTTAAGACTATTGTACATGCAAGTTTTTTTCTATGATGAGCTTAGGCAATACAGATATGGCATGTGTGGGAGGGCCATGATGAGGTTTGAATGTAGCGCTGCAGGGTGCGCCTGCGAGTGCGCATAGCAGGTGACCGCGGAACGACAGCAATCACTGGAAGTGCTTCTCCCCGATCGGTGGATGGGCCCTCCTCCATTCCGCCCCCCCTGCCTACACTGGGTCGGAGGGAGGGGTAGGGTGTGCGGTGGCGCCGCGCCTGACGTCTATTTTTGCAGTGGTTTCTCCCTCCCTCCCGACCTCCCCTCGAGCCTTCCATCGCCCCCGCACCCGCAGCACCGGCCCACCCCGCCCACTGGCTCTACGTATGGTCGACCCGGCGGCGCTACTGCCTCCCGAACCTACTACCACTTCTGCTCCTCCCTCTCCCTCTCTACAGCCCCACTCCTCTTCACCCTCGAGTCTAATTTGGTCTGTGCTGCGACAGACATGGGTCAGGATGGAGGACCTGGCCGACCGCATCGATGACCTGATCTGCAGCTTCGATCACGGACAGACCACAACCATGGACACCATTGCCATGCTGCTCTTTGGATGGCTGGTCTTCGGCCTGCTGGTTTTTGGCTTGGGGAATTATGTCTATGCCAGGATACAGCGTGGACGGGAGGCAGCCAAAGTTGAGGCCGCTGCACCTGTAGCCAAGAAGAAGAAGAAAGATAGTGAGAAGAAGGAGGACGAGGAAGCGGTCAAGGCAGAGGTTCCACCAGTAGAGACTCCCAATTCTAAACCTGCGGTGAAGAAGGTGGTCACCCCTGTTCAAAGCGCTAGCGTAGCTGCCTCGTTAGATCTTGCTGATGTTAAGAGGCCGCAGCCGCCAGCCAGGAGCAAGAAGACGGGCAGTGCTCCAGGGACGCCCGTTGGTAGGGCAATTGTCCCTGGGGTGTGTGGATCGCCCTTGGCCACGGGGCCGGACAGGGAGTGTGTAGGGTGGGTAAACCAAGCCTTTGCCTGGGTATACACTCAGCCGCAGGGAGTCAGAGACATGATGGACGCATGGGCACTTACTCTCAATGACTACACCAGGAAGACAGCTGAAGAGGTAAAGTGACATGTGAATTTATTCTTACATTGGTGTAGTAGTGTGTATCAGGAAGCCAATCTCAAAAAGATCCATGTGGCGGGTTGCATGCAGCCAAGTAGGAAAATACATTTGCGTTACCTAGAATAGATTAACTGCATAGCCAAGTACAGTCAGATAATAATAATGCAGGTCGTGCTTGTCCCCTACCAGGGTATTCAGAATGAACCTTTATTATTGAATACAATTTGGAGTCTTTGTAGTAGGAGTGCCCATGCCCATGGGCAAAGCTAATGGGTGGGAAGGGAGGTGCTGGTGTCCAACTATGACATGGGTCATTTTGGCGTCTTCCCCAGTGTGGTTAGTCTAACGAATCCCACCCAAGACTAAGCCAGAGATACCCTGAATGCCACGCAAAGCAGAAAGGGATGTCCTGGGCGAGAACGTAACTGCAGCGCCATTCCGTCTTCCCTACTGAGTTCAGTTGTATGTTGAAGAAGTCAACAATAATATACTATTATCGCGATGCTTCAGAGAATGTTGCCATGACCATTTTTTGAAATTCCAGCGTTATAATTTAGCCTGATAATACCATTTGGGATGTGACATTGGAGAACTGTTTAAATGAAGATTTATTGCACTTGATGAGACGTGAATACAATGCTGACTTCAGTTTGCTTAGTTAGTATGTGAGAGCGCATAAGGTATCCAAGTGGTATAAGTAAGAACAGTCAGAGATGGGCATTGAAATTAACGTGTTGTTTTCTGCAGTGTGATGGTACTGTTACATAGTAAAATGGAAATGCTTCAGTCTTGTATAAGCTAAGTGCTTGTGTTTTTTTTTTCATAAATCTGGCTCGAGGCTTCCATGCAATGCTGGGAATAATATAAATTGTTTCACACCTCAAATTAGTCAGCTTTTCAAGAGGAAAATAATACCCATAAAGTAAGATGATTCCATATGGATTCTAAGGAGAATGTGAAACATTCATGTAGTCATTAATGATTACTTTATTTAATGGATTTGGCTGTAGAACTCGGGGGCCAATTTGGTTTTAGCAGTCTCCAGACTGAAAGTATACATGTTTAAAAAAATGATGCAGTGGTTGAGTCTTGGGTTGAGTTTGAGTCAAGAAGTTGGACAAGTGCCTAAGGCATCATATCTCTTGTGCAATCAGCATTAAAATTTATTAAATGCAGATGTGGTTAATATATTGGTCGCTGGAATTCTACAGCCCATGATAATGTCTACACTCTTATCAATTGTTGTACAAGAACAGGATTTGGTTTAGTGATTGTTTAATGCTTGAAGGCAATTAAATAAGTTAGTTGATACCCAGTAGAAATCATGGATGATCAGTATAACCAATAACGTGTGCCATGCTGCAATCTGATTCTAATGTAATTTGAGCCTTCAAGTTCTGGTTACTATAATTAATTGTGTGCGCCTGTAAAGCTTCCGATGTAATTATGTGCTTAGGGCCCTTCTCTGTGTACATATTTAACATCCGGTGCTGATAAGGAAGTATGAAAGCATGACATCATAAAAACAGCAATTAATGAATGCAATTTGGATGTAAAATGGCTGCAAGGTATAGCACTGAGAGACGCAACCCACAGGTAAATCAATGAATGTCAATGACTCAGCCCACCTACTTTCGTTTTTACCCTTAGGGCCCACGACCTGTCTCATGTTAGGATATTGATGTTCCAAAAAGTTCCATGAGGGACAAATGGCCCCAGGAGAAGGGGAGTTGAGGGTTGGTGGGGTCACCTCAGGAAGGAATGAAAGTTTGCGTGTGCCCTTATAAAACAAGAACCTGAGCTTCTGGATTGCGTTCCTAACATAATATGGTAGCCACACCCAAGATCCCTCCCAAGCACAAAATCTGCTCCCTCCTCCCCCTCATGTGCGAATGCATGTGTGCAAGTAAATTGCATGTTTTACGTCACTTCACTTCCTGAAGGGTTAGGTAACTTCTGCCTGAATGGCAAGTTTTTCTACCCCTTCAGCAAGGACATGCAAAAAAAAATTAGGGGAATATTTAAAATCCCCTGTAACCTACAAAAATATCAGCAGTTACAGGACTCGAGGTGGCTACTTGTTTTATTAGTACTTTCCTTTGCAAATGTGCGAAACAAGGTATTTGAATTGTCCTGACAATGTCAAAAGAAATGCAGAGTACCTATTGAGTGTGAAGATTAATGTGCACTACTTGAGAGGCTTATCCAATGCAGCCTTGAAGGCTACCACTCCCGAATAAAGTGTTATTGGAGTTATGGCATTGCGTCATTTGAACCACTTACAGGCCAAATCAATTCATAACATTCAACAGGGTAGTGGCAGTGGCCTGTCAAACCAGGCAGTGTAATTGCAGGCTGGTTCTGCATTGGCAAGCCATCAAATTGCACGTTCATCAGTGTGGCAAGGCATGTTTGATACGCTAAGGAGCATTGTACAAGTAGTACTTCATGCGCTAGACCTCCTGCCTGGCAAGGATATCAGTTACCCTCATCCTGGATGAACTGATAAACTCTATCTTGTTAATATTCTGCAAGTGGAACCACCATTTTACATCTGTTGTGATAGCCACATTAGTTCCATTCCGAGTTGTGTTGAGTCATGAGCAGCAAGTGTGGCCACAGGTTTTTTTGCCATATGCACCTTGCAGAGATCCTATGGTGGGTGGGTGGGGGAGAGATTACGGAAGGGAAAAAGGTACTCCCTAATTACCTAGCGTTGGGTCACGTAAGGGGTAGTTTGTGCAATAATAAAAGAAGCCCCATCCTTCCTGGACGCTGGCGGAGTACTGTTGATAATCACAACATGCGTTTGGGCTAGCCCGAGTAGTACATATCTGGTGGGATGGCATCACGGGCCCCCGTCTCTTCAGCCTTGGATAGCAGCACGAATGTTCCCAGGCCTCCGGTGAAAATAGGTTGTGCCTGCTGTGTCTTCTCCCCCCGTTCCCTGCATTCAAACCCTCCCACATATTGGCCCCCTGCATGCTTCTGGAGAGAAAACCAGAGAGGGGAAAACTTCCGTCATTTTGTGCACTGCAAGCTCTTCAGCTTGTCGGGGGCTTGAGAAGACCACTTTTCTAGCCACTGCTGTATAATGGGGGTAGAATGATGCGGCCGGCTCCTTTGAAGGGCAGTGATTGTGCCGGGTTGTAAAAAATTGTGATGTCATTTTGTTAAAGGTTAGGGCGAGCACGTTTTGTGGGAAGCAAAGGTGTAATCGCTGACATCACTCGTGTTACGACTGAATAATTCTGGGTACCAGGCATGTTGATGACAATCATTGCAGGCTGTGGTTTCACGCAGCGACTAAAAAAATTACATGGGAACAGCACTTAAAAATAATCCCATTTTATTTCTAGAACCTTAACATGCGGCTAAGTATAGCCAGGTTCTTTGAGAGTTGGTGTGTGTGCTGTAGGTTTTCCAACCAAGAATAACATGGGCACCCTTATTTCCGGAAGCGCCAAAAAAGTGTGGCTTCTTTTGACACTTAATTGCCACGTAACGGTATTGCATGGAAAACAGGTCTGGTGCTGGGTATAGCTGGCAGACTGTTACGTCACCAAATCAAGAGTGTCGATGATATCATTTGGCAAATGTAATCGGCTCGATATGAAAGTCTGGGGAAAGTAAAAGTAGAAGGGGGGATTTCTGGCACCAGATTGACTTCTTTGTCTATCCGCATTTTCTGTTAGGCTTGTGTCCGCCAAAAGTGTGCCAAGGTTACGCTAGGACTCGATTTGGTACTGTCTTCTCTCGGGGATTCCATGGGCCGAAAGCAGTAATATGTAGCTGGATTCCTCGAGGGAATTATGCAGGAGAAAGGACATGGCTGATGGTGTCAGAGGGAACCGGAGGAGCGACACACAGAGAGAGAAAAAAAAGCGCGGAAAATCGTTAGGAGCGAATAAACTTTTATGAAACCGCACGCGAAAGACGTCGCAACATGGTGTGATTTGCTATCATCAATCAAGGGTGCCTATTTTTTCCCGAATGTGTTTCTTGATTGCGAAATTTTCCCATGCGCACGCTATGGTGGTTTGTCCGGACGTTGGTCAAAAAAATGCGGTCGGTGGGAACTGGGATGGGAGACGTTAATTGCCGGCAATTTCATTGCCGAGTAGCTTTGGAACCGGTCAAAATTTGCGTTTTGTTTTGCGCCTAAGAAGTGCTATTGATTGGAGTGGGTTGACTGGCTTGATGTGAGAAACAGGTGGAGCGAGTCAATAAGACAGGAGCTTTTGCCGCATAGACGTGAAAAGAAGAGGGACTTCCGAAATCTGGGGAGTGGTGTAACCAGTACGTTATGACCTCATTGGAAATTTGCACATGTAATTGGGGAGTTACAACTACGATGAGAAAATCGTTATATTGTGGAATCATATAGTGCAAACTTACTGCATTGCAGATAGTGTGCGTCCCAAATGGCTGATCTTTTTTGTTCCTTGAGGAACGTGTGTCCTGCTTACAAAGGAATGCATTTCTCTTTTCGTAAAAAAAAAAAAATCCCCTGGACGTATGAGGGGAATTACTTGCTCAGTAATGATGCGGAGTTGGTTACCTTGGAATACTTAACTGTCATGTTAGCATAAGGCCCATTTTATAACTGAGATAAGAAATGCTCTGATAACTTTTGAACCATCCAGACCTCAAAATAGCATGTGTATGTACTGCAATGGGAAAGGAAGTCCGTTATCCCAGACTAGAGGGAGTAACCTTGATTCTGTTACACAATATCCAGGGGGTGGGGGGGGGGGAGGGGGAGAGAGAGGTGTCGGGAATATTTGCAAGAGACATCTATTTGCCAAATGCACAATAGTTATTGTTCTTTGCTAATAATGATGATGCAGTGAGATCCGCGAAAGTTACGAGATGCTTTTGTTTTCAACTAATGTGTGACATTTGGAAATTTTCTATTACCATATACCATACCAGTCTTTCTCGCTTCAAGTACAGGAATGATATGCAAAGAATGGTATTTGCCTGATGCAGCATGCTACCTGTGAATTAGCCTACCATGAAAATAATAGACATAGTTACTGTGGTTGGCTGCAATTAGGTAACAATAATGGTACATATGTAAAAATTCAAGGCCATTTTGGCAAGATTTTTCGAGATAAAAAAGTTAGCTATGTACTGCTTTTATTATTATTATTGCCAGTAGTAAAAAAATGGCATGTAGGTATGACTGGTGTAAATGGGAGAAAAAAGAACTCTTACAAATGGCCTACCTGTTCTTTTGCAAACAACCTTCAAGTAGTGATGTAATAGGAAGAGAAGCCTACACTTCCTGGGTATGTGTCCAAGTGTGCCCATTTTTTCTCGAAAATAAAAACCTTTCTCTATATAATAACAACATTTAACGTATGGAATTATCTTAAGTAAATCAGTTGAGAATGCAATTTGCAGACATGAATTGTGAATGGTGCGATGGGAAAAGATGTGTGTTGACCCAAAAGTGAGCTCCTTGGACGGAGGCCAGGAAGTGAGAAGTAAGAGGCTGCCCGACCACTGCCCTGAACCCTCTCGAAATGTTTTCTTAGGAAGTAAATAATTTGGATGTAGGCCATGCCAGCCGCTGTCGTGGATGCACTTTTCCTGCAATCCCTGGATTTCTGTGTGTGTGGGCGCATGCATGCGGTTTTTTGTGGCACAAGTTCAGGGTTACATTGAAATAAATTTATCCTTCTTTTCAGACTGGAATCGTGGTTGACATCCTTCAAATCGACCCTGGAGAAAAGCCTCCAATGCTTAAAAATCTTTTTGCAGAGTGTGATCAAAACGACAATGTTGTAAGTTGGCCTTTAATTCAAAACTTTAGACTTGCAATAGAACAGGTTTAAGTCCTCTCAGGCCCATTTGGTAATGGCTTCTCAAGCACTTCTATAGGAATACTTACACTTAAGCCCTGTTTCCACCGGCATAATTTTCAAGCACAAAAACAAATATGATGAAAAGCACAAAAATTGAGCACAAAATTACTTGCACCACTGAGAGTTTAGCCTTAACCCAAGGTTTTTTCTTGTTATTGTTTGGTTCATTGTAGTTAATTAATTAAATGTAATTAATAACAGTCCTAATAGTGTGATTGAGAAAAGGGAGAGGTAGAATTGAAAAGAGGGATATGGAACTGAGATATCGGGGTCTCTGCCTCGAATTTGTGTGAATTTGAAGCTTTTTCTAAATTCGAAGAAAAAGATTTGGTCATGTAGCAAATTGTTATTTAAATTTTTAGAGAATGGTAGGTGGCTTTCAATTTTTTTAGTTGCATATTGTTAACTAAAACTGCCATGTACTGAAATTGATGAAACTATCCATTGGAATACCCAGTGATAGCACATCGATGAAGTTAGCTGTTGTTTTCATACAGACAGTAGTAATGCTTGTTCATAAAACTCATGTGGCTTGCATGATTGATAATATATTCAGAAGTGCTTGATCCTTCTAATGTACTGTTGATAACTATGCTTGAAACACTGAATAACAAGTTTCAACCACTTTTGTTGGATTTACTGTTATCATCCATCTGGGCCTTAGTGAATAATAAGCAGCTCTAACAATTGGGTGTCACTGACCATTGCTCTAGAACTGAAAATGTAAAATCCTTTCACATTCCACATGCTTCCTTTGACCATTTGATACTTTAAAAAATGCAATTTTGAAATGTGGATAAGCCGTAGCCCTTGCCTGATCACTTGGGCCAGTTACCCAAGGCTACCCAGATGGAGAAGACTAGGAGCCTATATTTCTGTTTCCCAGCCCTCTTTTGCAATCCTAGCATGCATTGTTCTCTTTCACATTATGAGGATTATTTTCCCAAAAATCTTGACGGATGAAGCAAAATGGGCATCCTGAAGCTTCCTTACCTTCATTGGTAGATCGTACTGGCAAACAGGGAAATGTAGAGCAAAAAGGGGAACATTTAGTATCCACTCCCCCCTCCCCATGTGTTCCTGTGTAACAAAATTAATATAGTTTCAATGCTAATTTATAGCTTAAACATTGTCCATTTGACTCTTCGTATTAATATTTTTAAAATATATTTGGCAACACAATTTTTTATAATCAGGTTTATTAATTTGTAGAGTAGCTATGCCCATGCCAGTGCTTGTCTGAGATCACTGACAGGAAAAACATGTGCAGGAGTGAAGGAACAATACACAACCTTACTGTGTGCATAGCAGAACAGAGCAGCAGTAATAAAAACGTGGTTTTCAGATAATATGGAAGTCCAGATTTATAAATCAAGGCTCTACTTCAAAGTTTTTGAGGGTTGAAACTAATGTATCAAACTTTTTTGAACTTCTTGTAAGTAGTCATAGAATGTGTTTTGCAGACTGTTACCTGTGACTGTGAGACCTCCTTTAGTGCCCTGGCCAAAACTGAGAGGCTTCGAGGAGAAGCAATTGAAATTGTTAACTACAAGGTGAATATTGAAAAGTTGAGAGGGAGACTGAACATTGCCTGCATAACATCGAAATTGATATGTGCAGTGAAGTGCGCTGGATGGCCAGAGGTGAGTTGAATAGGCCTACTTCTAATATTTTAGTGATGTTCATATTAGTGGGACCTCATAGTTATTTTAAATTTTTAAATATAGATCCAGCTGTCTTTAGAGCCTCTGGAAACAGCAGATGCACCCAATGAGAAGGACATTCAGGAGAGGATAAGTGAAGTTATTACAGCAGCAATACGTATTGGAGTCCTTAGCATGAACTTTGGGATGTATCCTGACTTCCCTCTGTTTGAGCGTGGAAAGTTTGGAGGCAATGGTGGATTTTCACCCCAGTTTGATCGCTTGGTTAGCACACTTTAAAAGTTTAATTGTGCTTTTTAACAGTGTAAGCTTCTTTGTATTAGGTCACTTCCACACCAGTTGGTCGTCCAATGCCAATGTCAACTACCACTAAGCGCCTCATGGTGAAAATTATTAAGGCTGTCAATCTTGGAGCTTACAAAGGTAAACAACCACCATTGCATTCCATTATTTTTGTATGTTCATGCATTTTTCACCTTCTTGTAGAATTGCGGGATCCGTATTGTGTAGTCGAGATGGATGAGCCTTCACAGAAGTTCATGACTTCAGTGCAGATTAATAACAAGAACCCCTACTGGGATGAACATTTCCTTTTGTGAGTGTCTTCTTGAGTAAGCTGTCATAGCCATTGCAAGGCATTGGTTTTTGGTTAAATTTTTCATTTGGCAGTGACATTGGAAACGCATCCGCTGAGCTGCTTTTTGAAGTGTATGACAAAAGTACAACGACAAGTAACTTCCATGGTTTGGGAATAGTTAGCATAGAGGAGCTAGTATCCAAACCTAGCCAGAGGCAAGTCATATCCCTCCAGCCCCGACCATATGAAGAGCATGACATTTCTGGGAATCTTACTGTTGAGGTCAGCATCTTGGATTTTGGTGTAGATCAATTTAGGCATTTGTAGAAGATTAGTGATATATCATTCTTTAAGTGTAAAAATTTGTGCCTTCAAAGAGGTGGAAAAGAGGCATATGGTTTATTATGCCTATACAGTACAAGTCATAACTAGAGTAGTATGATACAATCGACAGTAGGTCCAAAGGGAAAAGTTACGGAATCATTTGTGTAATATTCGAGATGTGGGGAAATATGCTCCACATGCTAGAGTCTGTCATTCATATAATGTTTACTCTAGTTTTGGTGTGACCTTGTGTCTGCTTATGTGGATGTCATGCATTAATATGATTACTGGGCCAACACAAGACATTTTGAAGAATGACATATCACTACTGCACAAATTCCTCAGTTGCACTTTATAGGAGCCACAACTAGAAGCAATTATACGAATTTTCTGGCACCTATGAAATGCTTCTTAGCATATTTTTTGATAAGCCTCTGCATGCGTAATAATAATAATAATAATAATAATATTAATAATAATAATAATAATAACAACAACAACAAAAGTATGCACTCACAGGAACTTCATTTTAAGTTTGATTTGCCACAGCTGATAGTCAGAATGACATCTAACCTTAGAAACAATAAGCAATACTTGTACTCTACAAACAAGCCACCAGTAGACCTAATTACTTTTTGCTGAAAGATTATAGTAGCAATAATAACAGAAGTAGCAATAACTGGATGGTGCTATTTCACAATAAATACATGTCCATGGGCAAGAGAAGGATGTCTGGCCTGGGTGGCATAGGTGCAAGTGCAATGTTAGTCACACAAAGATTCAATCCAAGATGAAGTCAGAGATACCTCAAATCCACATGAAAGAGAGAGGAAAAACTCAATGATATCAAGCTCATTACCATTCTCTTTGTGGATGAAAATGTCTTCACTGTGCACTCAACCTCTCCTAGTCATTGTATCCTGACAGGTTTATTGTTAGATGTAGAATCAACTGCACTATTTATTTTATGTAAGAAGTCTGTTAATAATTTCAACCACCATCCTGTATTGCAGTTCCTATTCATGGAAGGGGCAGAGATTCCCAAAATTGACTCCATAAAGGCAACTGAAACACAAAAGACTGTCTCTCCTTCTGGGGCCATTATCACCACAACCAAAACCACTTTCACAAAACCAAGAGGTGAGTTCGGTGAGGCTTTCTGTTACTGACCCCTGGCAGCTATGAAGTTGAAGAAAAGAATCTTCATTTGCAGATCATTCAGATGTGGACATCTTGAAGGATGTTGCCCTGAGGGAGTTGGATCAGTCCAAGTTAGGCACACCGAATGCTAACAGAACTACTCTAATCATTCATAGTGTTCAGAGGGTAAGTTTACATGTTGTCATGAGTGGTGTTTGGTTTGTGTTATACATGTGTGTGTTTGTGCCTTCTCTATTAACAAAATAATGTTTACATATATTTACTTTGTCACAACATTACTTGGGTTATTAGTGACACTAACAAGGGAGGGGTCAGAAGTAACCCTCACAGATTTGTATGAAACTGACATGGTGAGTTGTGATTCATAAATGTTGGAAATTTGAGTTGCACTTCAGAGCTATTGTAAGCTCTGAATTAAAGCAGTCCTTTTCCAAGACATAAGGCAGGCTTTAAGAGATTAATTGAAAGTTCTCTGGAGTACAGGGTGTTACTGGTAACTGGCAAAATCACAGGGTTGGTAGAGGCCCCATACACAAGTATTTTGAGCTTAGCTACCCATGTCCGGAAATCCTCCCATACGGGGACGGCCGTTTCCACCTTTGGTGTGTTGCGCCTGGTGGGTAGGCAACCCATCGTACTTGAAGCTTGCATTCATCAGGTGTGTTGCGTGTGGAGGAGACAAAGGTGAAAACAATTGTGACACACGCAACACCTAATGAACACAAGCTTCGAGTACGATGGGTTGCCTACCCACCAGGCGCAACAGACCAAAGGTGGAAATGGCCATACCCCCATACGGGGGCATTTCTGGACATGGGTACCTATGCTCAAAATACTTGCCTATGGGGCCTCTACCGACAGATTTTTGCCAGAGTTACTAGTAACACCCTGTATATTGCATGAGTTCAGTAAATGACCAGCAAGTGAGGTTTCAAGACACAAAAATGTGCAGCAATTGAATGGGAATTGTTGGGAGGGGAGGGGGCATGAAAGTAAATAAATGGAAATGAAGAGAGATGGATTCCGCTGTTTAAAATAAATTCACACATATTTTGACACATGCCAAATTTTCCTGAAGTTAATTATGGTTACCTTCTGGCTCAAACAAGTTCTTTTGTGTATGAAACACTGACATTCATTGGGTTGGTGCAAAATTATGAAGTTGTTTTAGCAATCTGATTAGCCTGAGCAGTTGCTGAGGAACTGCACTCATACGTAACTCCATGCTTCTCTTTGGATATTGCTGTCACCTGAGGAAGGTATGGACACTCACCCGGACAGGTTCCTTTTTGTGACACTAGAATGTGCTGCAACATTGCACTCTTGTATTGTAGAAACAACCATGTAGGGAATTGTCCTTACCTTCTCTCTGTTGCGTTATGATTTTTTTTCTTCTTTTTAAACTCAGAACTTCAAAGTGCAACCTTGGAAGCTTCACCAAAGTTTTTTTTTTCCCTGGTGAATTTTCCACCAGGTCTGTTTCATATTACTGACAGTGAGAGGCTACTTGTGTTTCCTTCCTTGCATTAAGGCTATCATGCAGTAGTCACTTTAAACATGCATTTACAAGACCATGGTCGACATAATTTGAATGCTGAATCAAGGAGAATGTCAGTTGCCAATAGCTTGAGTTCAAAGTGGTTCAGATCAAGGATTCATAAAAGAAGTAAAGACCAGTAATGTGACATGACTAAAATATCACTGAGGCAGTGGCCCTGTTCTTTGCAGAAGCTGTGGCAATTTAGATGCATCGGTATGTGTAATTTAATATAAATGTCTCTGGATACCTTTCCTGATGGAGGAGGCATTGAAGTTTGAGCAACTTATTCAAAGTAGATATTTGTTGATTGCCATCATTATCTGGACAGTCATATTTACCAAAGGTTTCATTTTCCCCTGGTAATGCATTCCCATTGCATGACCAGGCTGCAATGACACCTGTCTTACGCGCATTGCCTCTTTTAGAAACTGGACTGATTTTGTGGACTTTTCAAAAATGTTTTGAGAGAACTGTGAAGTTCTGTACATTACATACTACTGTAAATGCAATTGTGAAAGTATACTGCAGGTGTGGCTTCTTAATGCAGTGCCATATATGTTTCTCTTTGTTAAATTTTTTTTTGTATGCACCGGGTTTAACCTGGGTGATGGCTTACTCCATGCAGTTGCATATTTTTTCCTGACTAATCATTTTGGTGCATTTTCCTTTCACCTTCATGGGATCACAGGAGGTACAACGCCCTGTTGTGAAGGTATGTCTGAGCTGTCATATGACTTCATACAGTAATACAAACATAGGCTGTTAGTGCAGTTTTCTGCACTCTAGAAAAAGAGAGAAAGTACTTGATGTAAATGTCACAGTCTAATATGCGTTCAAATTTTATGCTTAAACGCAAAGCAAGCGGTTTGTAGAATCACCATTTTAAGCACGCAATTGGAACTTTTTTTTGGAGTGTGTGTTGCATGGTCCTAACTGATCACATTTTTCTTTTCTTTTTTTTCCCCTTTTGTGCAAAACCATCGCAGGTTGAACAGACTGAGGGTGGTGAATGGCATGAAGTTAGTGATAAGGTACACGTGCTACTCTTTCTCACCGTTGTTGCCTCCATTTTTTATTGTTTCACACCACTAATCACATCAAGTTTTATGGGATTTGTTGATTGATCATAGCCTTAATGTGTTACCTCTTATGTTGCAGGGACCCCAAGTTTTTAGTGAGGGTAATGGAGCTCGTGCAGGAATAACAACCAATTCAGAAGCTTCAGGTGGAGATATTCCTTCATCAGCTGAAATGGGTATGTGGTAGACCAGAGTGGCTGCTGTAAGGTATACTGTATATTTAGGAAGGAAATACAAGTTTCATGAAACCATTAACTTGGAAACTGTTTGACCACTGCAGAGCATGAATTACTCAGAATGTGTGACATAGAATAAGTGATTTTTAAAAGGATCCTTGCAAAATAACTTGCAAGAGATAAAGTAAGCTCAGGGTGAGCTGCAATTGGCGAGTGTTGGGATTTGGGTGACCAATGCGTAAGTGTGGGGAGAGGTTGGAAAGGCAGGAAATCTGCATGGCCTCACTCCACCCTTTTACTGCTACTCCTTCCCTTGAGTGGGATTCCAGCACATTAATTTGCAAATGACTGACAACCAGCAGGAATTTTGGAATTGTCTGGCAGTAATGAGAACCAAAGGGATGTCTTCCAAAATTGATTTGCAATTATTTTGCATTTTAAGGCATTTGAAATAATGATGTATCTTCACCGAGAAGTTGATGTAAAAATAGGGGTCTTGACACTTGAACCTGCTTCCTCCTCCTTTCCATTGACCCTCAATGCTTTCACAAGCCAGTGACTGAAAACTTTTGTTTTTAATGTGCAGTTCTTTGTTGTGGCTTATACCATGAGATGTGTGTTATGTGACAGTGAAGATTGGTGTGAGCAGGGGTTAAAAGTACGGTCCTCTTCCTTGTGCCACAACTTTTTTGTGCCTGTGGATCTAAAGTCAAATTATTTTACTTTAGAACACAATAGCAGTGTTTGAAAAGAGCCACTATTGCAGGCTTTTCTATTGTCAATCAAATTATCAGATTCTGCCCATTATGCTTGCAGACAGAGGCAGGAGTAGGCGCAAGAAGAGGGACTTCTTTGGGACCATCCGTAAACGTCTAAGTCGCTCCAAGAACCGCTCCCAATCGATGGATCCTGGAAGCAGCGACTACCAGTCTGTGAGCAGAGACAGCTCTATGGCTAGGTCTGTGTCTGCAGACAGGGCCAGGGCAGAGGACACTTCCTTCTCAGGTAGGGACATTCCAAGAAACATGTGGTGGGTATGCAGCCCTAATCTGTGACTAGCCAGGATGACAAATTGCAACATGGTTAGTTAGGTTTTCAAGCACTTCAAGAACTTGGTTAAAGGAATGTGGAAGTAGTTGTCATCCAAGCTACTCATAAATGGTGCATTTTCTGATGGAGTAGGTTCTAAGGCCAGGTGTAAAGTAGGTAATTCGTCTGTGAATAGGATTCTCACACTCCCATCCACTGTCTGGTATTACCATCACCCATTTCAACCCCTGCTGGTATTTTAGTTCATATTGCCAAGGCAGAGGGCAGCAGTGTTACTGCTCTGCCCTCGGCCTCCGCAATTTGAACTAAAATGCACAAACTAGACAAACTAGATGATAGTTGAAGTCATTGGTTGAAGTAAATGGATGGGTGTGTGTGCATTCTATTTCTGCAACTTTTCAGCTCGTGTTGCAGTCACATCACCTAGTTTGCACCTGGTCTAACAGTGTGATGAAGAAAGAATGTGTGTGCATGCTGTGGTATGTCTGCCACTTGCAACTAACATTTTGGTTCCCCCCCATTTCTTCTCCCCTTCTCACTGCAACTACTGTAATGTCAACCCCACTTCACTTCTCTGTCTGGATTGATTTCACGTGGTGAGTTTAATTTACCCTGTCTTTTTTTTTTTTTTTTTTTTGAATTCCATGTCAGCACATTTCTTGCCCTCACATGTAGATACAGTGCTTGCATATTTGTTGAATCCATGATTGCAATCTGAATCTGAGCCCCAACACATTGCAGGTAATTCACTGGCAGTTCCAAAAGGTGTAGATGATGGTTCGACACGCTCAAGTTTAAGTGAAGTTTCAGGAATCAGCAGTGCATCCACCAGGACATACGTCAATGAAGATTCCATTCTCGTCTTGGAAACGATGGAGAATGGAATCAAGAAGTGAGTAGTACCCATTTTTATGCGCAACTTAGAAGTACTGGATTCACATGCAGTGTGTGGAAATACATGTAAGCATGAATTAATGTGTTTTCTGTATTCTTGTAGGCACTATTTAGTTCCACTGTCAATAGCGCAGAAGGGAAAATGGAAAAAGAAGGGAACTAAGCTCCACATTTATAATGACCACACTTTTGTGGCCAAACATTTACCTGGGTAAGCTCACTTTTCAACTTTCTTCTGCATTTGGTGCTTATTTGTTCATGACACATAAGGCTGTTCTCTCAATGACTTGTTTCTTTGTTTCTTCTCATTGCTTGTGTTTTGTGTTTCCTGCATAAAGAGGGGGAGTAATGGAGGCTTTCCTTGCATTATGTTAATTTCTTTCTGTTCCTCAGGGTTAATAGTATGGTAGGTATGATACCTCTCTTTGGGGTAATTGTATGGCTCCCCAAAAAGGTGGTTTGGGAGTTCTTCCAAGATGTGCATGAGAAGTTGGTAAATATAGTTTGTTTGCAGTATTTTTTAAATGCTTTACATATGACCCAACTTCTCAGCAATACTTGAATAATGGCTCAGTTCATATTGTCATGCTGTAAAAAAAACCTTCCTTTTTTGTTGTAAAAGAGATCCGTTTTTGTGCAGAAGTAGGCCTGTGTGGTGCAAATAGCATGTTGCCTGTTTTAGCCTTCTGTCCTATAGCCGAATTGATGCTGCATGAAATATTTATTACTTGGATGGTTTCGCAATTGCAATGTGTAATAAATATTCCTTTTTGTGTGTGTGGTGCAGTGGGATGGCCTGCCAAGTGTGCAGCAAGTCTGTGGCACGGAGGATAGGGAAGCAAGGATATGAGTGCAGGGACTGTCAGTTCCGCTGCCACAAGCATTGCCACGTCAAAGTGGACTCTCTATGCCCCAGTTCAACTATACACAACATCGAGCTGTAAGTTGGGAAAACTGTTTTCTTCTACTAGTGCTCTTCTTATTTTTTGTTGTGTGTCTTGTCTTCAAGTTTGTATTTTCATTAGTCATCCTTGCATAATCTGTACTTTTCAACATTGTGTACAGTGTACAGAGTAGAGTGAAGTCTTCAGATTTGTTTTCTGCATTTGTGGGTAGTACATGTTCATTATTTTACAACTTTTGTGGAAAGGGGTTGCCCCATTCTGTTCGTACAAGTCGAGGTAATTGTCTAGTGGCATGACTGGGTAATTAAATTCACATGATTATGATCTTCACAATAAGTGTAATCAACTGATGAACAGTCAACTTGTTATTTAAACATCTGAGAAGCCAACTAACCTGTAAATATAATCTCTGCACTTGGCCAACTCATAATCATGTGAATTATGGTGTGTGGTGAGAACTTTTAATGACATTTATTTGTTGTGGAAAAGTTTAGCTGTGAATGTTAGGGCAACAAAAGAAAAGTGTTGAATTGAAAGTCCAATCCTGGATATCTAATGTGTATTTTTGTTTCTTATTTCTGGTCCCTCCTGCCTGTTCTGAGTGAATAGGTAAGCTGTATGATTTTGGTTACTGCCTCCTTGTTTGTTTGTTTTCTCTCTTGCCCTTGTTTTCAGTTTTTACTTAACACTGCATTTTAAACCACCTGTGCCATATAGTGCCCCACTCTTGCATTTTTACCCTTGTTACCCTCTATTGCATTGTGTATTATTTTTGGAGCAACTGTTGCAAGGAGGCCAACGGTGGAAAAAAAAGGACTGTATTGTTTCTCTTTATTAGGAACAGGTTAGAGTAGTAAGAAGCAGTAGTTGATGCATTTTGGTGATGTTATGATTATTACTCTGCCATGATGTGCTGTGTAGTTGTTGAGTGTGGACATCAGCATGTTTTCCTTTCCTCAGAAGCCAATCTTGTGCATATGAAGCAGAAGCTAACATGAAATTTGGAACAAGGTGATCACCTGAAAAATTGCGAGAAATTAAATTATTTCAAGTATTGGTCTTCCAACAAAATGTGACGGCTTTTAAATGGTAAAACTTTGTAGAACTCTGTCATGCCTTCCTGCCATGATCAAGTTGTTTGTAATGGCTAATTGGAAAATGCTGAATTATTATAAACATAAGCACGATTTTCACTTTGCTCCTATAAGCAGATGTTTTTTATCACATGCACAATATTATCAAAAAAAAAACTCTTCGATGTGATTGACTGCTTTCAAGCTTTGGTGTCTTACCAAGGTTTGTCTTGTAGTGACTTGATAACACGCAGATGTTTAATTCCAAGTGTATATCAGCACATGCAAGTAGCACAAGACAAGCTCTACTTTTTAAGTTTGTTTCACTAACACTACAAGTCATCTCCTGTTGCATAAAATGTGATTAAGTTATTTGTTATTATTTTGACAGTGACTATTTGCGGCTACCAAAGGAAGAGTAGATGGCAAAGCGCAAGACTTGTGAGGATTTGGAGAGAAGAAAATTTCTCAGAAGATACTCTGCGCTTTCATTTTAGTTTATTTTACAGAAGAGAAACAATCCAAACAGCTAAAAGACCTTTTTTATTATTTAATATGAAATTTTATTGACATCTCTATATCGAAAGAAAAAGTACACTATGCATCAAGCACAGTTTCAAGCACAGACACATGAAAAGAAAGAAAAATATCCAGCTTTTCTGAATGTGGCCTTGTGATATTTTGTATTTGCCTTAGGACTTGCATCTTTCCTTCACTCATTGCTTCCCTCACCTGTACAAGATAAAGCAAGTGTTTGTTAACCTGGTTTAGCCACTTTGACAGGAAAAGTCCCATTGCCAGTTTTTGCCCTATATTTCTCCCCCTCCCTGCCCCAGTACCTAGTAGGCCCTAGTTGTGGTTTCCCACATGAAGAATATACATTCAAAGCTAATGTAAATGTAGATCACATGTCTTAGAGATTTGACTCATGGAAAAGTTTTGTTTAATTTTGTTTCTTTAAGCAGCCGCAGTTATTTGTAAAGTTTACTAGTTTATTTTATGTACCAAACAGTGTTCTGTTGGATGATAGCTGAAAATTTTTATTTTTATTTTATCACTTTTTAACGACATCTATGCAGGTGGAGAGAGTTGTTGTTCATTTAGGGTTGATTGAAGGATTTGAAAGGAGGCTGCTGATTTGGACGTGTGTAAAGAAGAATTTTTCAATTGCAGGTAGAAAATCCCACACTACTGACATGAGTGGGTAAATGTTTTGTTACATGTTATTTTTTATTCTGGACTTGTGTTCTGACATTTTGCTGTCATTTCCTTTTGTACACACTAACCTATATTTCTGTTGAAGTAATTGAATTATGATCCTATGGGTACTAATAGCATATGAATGCTTACTTTTTTGTACATTTTTTTGGAGAATTTTTATAATTGTGGTACTTATTTTTACATGAACTTTTAATATATGGTGTCCTGTGTTGAAAGTCCTCAGATAGCTAAGTTGAGCTCCTTTCCTTTTGTTGCTTCTGGAAGCAAATTTATATCTAGGAGCTACAAAATCTTATTGTTGCACTAATAATGGCAACTTGTATGTGACCTGGAAATGCATAATCTGATAGTAATTGGGAATTAGTGACAAAGCAGGTACAAAAAGAAAAGTAAAGCAAGTTGACTATTTTGAAGTCCCAAAAAGGGACCTGAAGTTCTCAAAACAAAGTTTATTGTATGAAATTTAAGGAAGTGTTTGCCATTGTTGAGCTTTTTCAAAGTAGGGTGTAGCTAACAGACATCACAACTATTATCTCCTAGAGAATGTTTGGAACTTTTTACTCTGCTTTTGAACATTTTCATAATGAAACTCAGCACCTAAGGTTTCTTGAAAGCTGCAATTTTTTCCTCATGACACTGTTGGCTGGAAGTGCAAAAGCCACTTTTTAAAAGCAGAGTTTCACTCCTGTTACTATTTTTTTGTTGAACAGCACATTTTGCATGCATCCAAATATTATTTCCACATTTCATCCCATTCCCATTTAGTTTTGGCTTCTCATACATTGGATGGAACAAGGGTCACCTCCGATCTGTATTGGTGGAAATGTAGGCCTATGGCATATCAGCTTGCCACCCATCAGATAAGCAGCTAAGAGACATACAGTTGGCTGATGCACTCTTTCACTGTTACTATTACTTCTGCTTCCTAGCCAGCTGATTAGCAAGTCATTTGACATTATTATCCACACAGACGTGAACTGACTTTTGTTCCACTCACTGTAGTGGGCTCTATTTAACTGGACAAATGGAATTTTGGCCCAATAGCGGCTACATTGATCCCTTTCTGACACTGACACTTGAGAATCATCAGACCATTCCGTCAAGAAAAGAAATCCTAATGTCAGTTTTATGCTGACTGGATCCAGATTACTTGCTTCTAGTTTATTAACTTTTCTTGAACCTTCTGCCAAATATAAAATTGTCTAGAAATGGATTGTAGTGTTGGGACAATGGGTGCCAAATGCTTGAAACATTATGCTTTTCTCCCTGGCTGCTTTCAAGAAGTGTTTCAAGTCACAGCCATTCCTATGTGCCCTAAAAAAGTGCAGTGAAATAAAGTTACTGAAGTTATTGCTTTTTTGGGCTATGAAATGTACTTAACAGTTTAGCTGCAGACTTTCTGTTGCAGTACTTGTTGAATCAAAAATATGTGCAAGGTGTTCCATTGACCTTCCATGTCAGTTAGAAAACTGAAGGTACTCAGACCATATCCTTATCTTGAATGGGAAGATTTCATTGGAGAAAATGGAGTGATATTTCTGTTGATCACTGATGTTATGATCTGATGGGGGAGTTTGTTTCTATGTAATAAGGTCATGTGCTATGGTGAGAATTGTAAACTTTTTTAAACACATGGGTGGTGGATGGGACAGTTTGTATATTTCTTCTGCAGCCACATATTGTACTTCTATTATTTAATGATGGGTAGTGCACAGCCTTTTCGAGGCATCTGGCACGAAACCTTAATTACTCTAAGCGTACATTTGGACCTTTTGTGAGATGCCTGGTTACTAATGAAGAATTAGAGGTGTTGGGGAAAAGTGGTGACATGCCAGTGCAGTGTCACTACAGCCATTTTCTGCATTCCCCTGGATGGGTCTAAAAGCCTAGCAGAAATCCTACCCAAGAAAAATTGGTGAGCCTGATTTCTCTTGGTTAAGAAATGAAAGCTTAGGCATTGATTAAACCTGGCACTCTTCTATTATTGGGTGCAAATGTTACTGCCTGCACCACTTCACCTCCCTGCCATAGTGTACTTCATTGAAGGTTGTTGGTTATTTTTGTTTGAAAGCCTGTGTTGTGGTGGAATGTTAATATCATATGCATTTCTGGAATATTTCACCCACTTTTACCTGTTGACAGAATTTTTTATGTGTGCACGAGATAACAGTGTCAAAGTTTACAAAGTTTCTATTTTGGAAGAAAAAATGTCATGCATGTCATGAGTTCTTCTTGACATTACTCTTTCATTCAAAATTTTGTTACATGATGGGATAGAGAGAGAGCGAGCGAGAAGTGTGCTATTGTTGAAATAATTTTGTTCAAAAACTTACCAGCAAATAAGTACTAGGGAAGAAGCAGTTCCTGTGATTCAGTGAACAACAGTGTGGCTCTATGACATGTGAAGAACACTTGAGCAGAAAGGCATAGTCATTGGCAGTGTATGCCATTATTGAAACGGTGCTTTTTGCTGATCTAGTCTGGATTTTGAATCTTGGCTTGCAACCAAAGCAATGCAGTTCATCAATAAAATATGGAACATGAAGCAACATCAGTGGAAGTTTATTTTTAATTTTTACCCTCCCATTTCCACCTTACCTAGTAGTCTGAATTAGCAGATCCATCCAGGCCAGCCATCAGAGAAAGCATGTTCTAGTATGATTCAAAGATGCAAGTGCAATTCTGACGTCTCGTAAGTGTAGAAAGCATCTGTCTAAACGCAACTGGGAGAGTGTCTCAGTCCGTGTTCTGCTGTCCCTCCAGTATCTTGAAGAGATGTGAAGGTACTGAAATGTTGCTATGGTGTATGTAGTCAAGCAGGGGCATATTGAGGGGGGAGAGGTTCACCTGTTCAGTTTTACAAAATGTATAGGCCTACAGTTTGCTGAAGTTAGCATTGTGCAATGAAGAATTGCCCCATGCAGACAGACGTTTAGGTGCTTCCATGGCTGGAATTTATGCTAGTGATTTATTTGCCTGTTTCACATTGCCTTTCTTGAGAGGCATATGTAGAGCTCCCAGGCAAAAGCAGCTAGATCTAACCATGGGAAAAACTAAAAATAATGCTGCATTTATTACTTTGGAGCTCTACTATAATGGATTGGGTATGGATATTTTCCACAAGCCTTAAGTTGAAAACTCCCTTATATTCCTTATTAAAATGATGTTTACAGTATTATAGGGGATGGTTGGGTTTGATCTCAGCAGTTCAAGTCACAATGTTGTTTCTGAGAAAATGGGACGTAAAGTTAATGACATAACTGTGATGTCATTTTTGATCAAATATGAATCTTTGCGGTTCAAGTCGTCCAGGAATTTTTCTGCATAACAACCAGTATTGCACGTGAAAGATGGTATCGCAACGATGCCAATGGTATATGTAACTTTTTTCATTTTTTGTCACTTGTACCACTCTTGTTGGGAGCCCCTCGATTTTCATCTAAACCCAGATATTATCATCAAGGCAAACTGTGGATAAATTTGAAAAGCAAAGTAGCATAAACAGCTGTGAGAAGAGGCCATTAACATGGCATGTGGGCAAAAGAAGAATTCTCTGGTGACTGAAACTATCATCAGATGATGGCTGACTTGGGATAGAAAGTGCAGTGACTATACTGTGGACTATTGGGAACATGTTTTTCTCAAATGAAGCTCACTTCAGCCTGGAATTATTAGCCTAATATTAGGCTAATAATTCCATGGCATTCACTGTATGAGCTGTTGGAGCTGTGTAGAGTTCATCCTTGAATTCTTGGCTAGAAAGACAAACACACGGTCTGTCATGATTTGGTATTGGGTTAGTGAGCAGACAGGATAGATGCATGCAACAAGCTCTGGTGTAATGAATGAGATGCACTATTTGGTGGTTCTGAAGGAAAAAAGTCACCATGATAAAAAGGGCCATTATGGAGAAGAAATCTCCAGAAGTTATCCCCAGGGGCAAAATGGGCTTTATTGTTTCAGATAAGTTACTTTTATAGCATATTTTCACCAAGGAATAATAAAGAATTAAAAGGTTAAAACTCAGGTGAATACGTTCGTAGTTATGTTGAGGAGCACCACAGCCATGAACTGCCCTAGATTTAATTCCAATTACTTATAAAATACTGTACATACGATAATGTATGGAAAATCAGAGAACGATCTGACGTCAGACCGTTCTCTTGTTTTCCGTACATTAGGGCTGATTGGTCTTTCCATTCTAGTGGGTAGCCACCTAAGAAACACCCTTGAGCTCCAGGAGAGGACTTATTATCACTGTGTTCTGTAATTGTAACTGTGAACTTTTTTTTTTCCAATGGTATGCCACTTTACTATAGGCTGTTTATTAGGTCATAGAGTGGCAGTACTAGATATTCAGGAAGAACAAACCAGATTAAAAGGCCTGCAATTTATTATAATATATGGACATAATAATTGGTATATACTTTGGGATTTTCAAACTTTTGCATTATTTAGGCAAAGTAAGTATTGGAAATCGACTTGAAATTACAGTTTGTGTCGTTTTGCTTGATATTAATGGGTCTATATTTATAAAATGTAAGCGTTGATAACATTTTTGGAATTATCCATTAAATAGGAATCGAATACACACCAAATATGCTTCAAATCAGAAAGCAGATCGTAAAAGTACCTTCATTTATATTCATAAAATGCAGGTGATGCAATAATTTTTCACAGCGGTATGTCGCCAGTAGGGCACTTACAGTACTTGACGTTGCCAATGAATTCGTGCTCCCCGCGCATGTATGCGACTATATCAAAGATGGCCTATGATTCCACAACTGACTGCACCTAATGGAACGATTCTTTGTACGTGGAGGTGCATTGCGTGCCACCTGTCGAGCGATGGTCGCATTTCCACGTCACCACATTTCGTGGTCGGTCTCAAGCAGGGCCTGCGGCTGCTGCTACTCTGCCTTCGGAGTGGAGAGTCTCTCGCTTCGCTTGCGTGGATACCATACTTGCTCGGCCGCTGGAAGGCGAAGAGCCGGAGACGGTGTGAACATCGTCGGGCGACAGGGCAGAAGGGAACAGGCGGACGCTTGGCGCGTGACTAGGAGGATGGGGCGAGGCCAGCCGTAGCACGCCAGAAAGACTACCCAAGTGCTGTGCAGGCAGACAGCGCGGATTGTATTGTCAATACCCTTTACCATTGAGATAGCACCAGAAACCATGGTACGTTGTCTGTTGCTGTCTGGGTGAGATAGACTTGCCCAATAGCCAGATGGGGACTGTGTTACAGTGTAGCAGGTGTAAAGCCCACGGCAGTAATGTCGTGCATAAGTGGCAAACAGCAGGATAGATGGGTGGTTTTCTCATACAGATTTTGGACTGTTTTATGCCAATGTGAAAGGAAGCGATTGGATATCATTGTAAAATAATTTGGGTCATTGCATCAACTACTGAATGTAGTGTTGAAAAGTTGGATGAAAAGACATATTGGTGAAGGTAATACCTTCAAAATGGCAAGTGCTGGATCGGTAGGGTGTCACAACCGAAATTAGAGCTGAAACTGAATGGACAGGTAAAGGGACAAGTGATATTGAAGAAAGAGGCTGACAGATGCATATCTGTGACCATTCAATCCACTGTTAGAGAGCTGACATTTGGAGCATTGGGGTTGGCAGCACTAACTTAAAATGATGGATCCTAACCGTCAAGATTCCTTACAGTGAAATTGGCCAGCAAGAATTTTCACAACTACCGTGTCTACTGTCCGATTCACATAAGAGTGAGCCTTTTTCGATATGCGTACGCCCGAGGGGTGGTGAACCACCTGAAAGTAGTGCCCAACATGCCGGGCCCTACCGCTCTTCACAACAAAATGTGCAGTTTGTGTAACGCTGCAGCTTCCGCATGGGCTGCCCATGATAATTAGGCATTCGAATTACATGTACCAGCACTGTATCTTTCAGAAAGCCAGAGATACAGGGGACAAATTTTGCTGCTTGGCGGCTCACCAACCCCTCGGGCGTATGGATATCCAAAAAGGTTCACACTTATGTGATTCGGAGTGTAATTGTGCAAACTACATATTTGAACCTAATTATAACTGTTCATAGGCATGGCACACAACGTGGGGCTATTTTATTGAAGTAAATTTTATCACAGACTGGTTAAATCAATGTAAAGGAAGTGTGGAAATGCTCAAAACGTTGTACCATGGCATGAGCATTCAATATTGAAATCACAGACCATGACGACAGGGTGGGATTGGAGGATGGAGTTTGAGAGTATAATCAACCACAAAGTTACAAATGCCAGCCTCAAGTTAATACATCAAAATTGTTATTTTTGCATACAGTACTTGAGTCACCCCCAATGCCACAACATTTTGTGCCTTTACATTTTTGCCTTTCTGTAGGCCTATTGACTTGGAATTTGTCATTATGACAGAAGTGTATGTCTTACATTGGTAGTGAACATTGCCATCTTAAGTTATTACTGCATAACTATTATTGATGCATAACTGCATAACAGAACTGAAAGACTGCAACATAAATCAACTGGAGTTTTTTTCTACAATAGGAATCATTTAGGCCAAAAAATGTCCAAATATGTGAAGGTTTGGCCCATATTACACACCGAATCACATAAGTGTGAACCTTTTTGGATACCCATACGCCCAATGGGTCGGTGAGCCTTGGCGCTGCAAAATTAGTCCCTGGTATCTATGACTTTCTCGAAGAAAAAGTGCTGGTATATGTAATTCGAATGCCTAATTATCATGTGGAGCCCATATGGTAGCTGCAGTGCTACACAAACCACATTTTGTTGTTAAGAGCAGTATGGACCGGCATGTTGGGCACTACTTTCGGGCGGTTCACGGAGCCCTCGGGAGTGTGCATATCGAAAAAGGTTCACTCTTATGTGAATCGGAGAGAACTTGAATTTTTAATAAGCTTTTAAGGTGGCTCCCCCTACCAACATGTCTTAGTAGGTTTTCATACCGATGACTTTCCAGACTCGAGAAAAAAGGTTCTCTGACTTAAGACCCGTAAAAGACATTAAAATGTTCCTTAATAGCCTCACCCCATATGTGAGTCCTTTGACAATAAAGTTACTATTGTTACAAAAAAAAATGGTTATTAGAAATGCTTGTGTCAGCAGATTAGGCACCACTCACACATTTTCATCAAAAAATTACACTGCACATAAGAGGTCAGAACTACACTTTACATGTAGCTAACTCAGGCTAAAACAGTCTAAGAAAAAATACCTGATTCCAACATGAAGTAATGTTTAGCAGAAAGTACAAGGCCATCAAGTTGAAGCAGGAAACAGAACACACTAGATTGTCCTATTCAAACTTCGATTTTTATGGTATCATGAGCCTTTTGTCTGCAACCCTGGTTGTGTAAGCTTTTACCATCAGCCAATATACGTATTTTGCCAGCTACTGGGCATCTATACCTCGGGGGTCTAATCTTAAATTTTTTGTTCAGGGGCAAAGTTTGCTCGCCAGACTTTTCTTCTGGAGTGCAAGTTACTTGGAGTGCTTCATTTTTAATTACTAGGTTTAGCCATGTCATAAAGCAGGACCAACTGGAGTACAAGCTTTGCACTCCAAGGCTCAGTTTGGAGTGCAGATAACAATTTAGGAGTGCAAATTGCACATTTGTATCCAAATATTTCGACCCCTGATACCCAGATTGTTTCAATTTGATCATTCAGCCTGACTGCTAATCACATAAGGATGAATGAATCAATTAACACTGGTGGGGGCTTTGTGATCCTTTTGGGTGCTATTCACTTCATATTGAAGTAATGGTAGAGATTCTCCATCTGGCAGAATGTTTAAATTACTCATAATAACATAGTAACAAAAAATGTTGCCTGTAGGCACAGGAGGTTCATCATGGACCATATGCCAAGTACAGTGTACATGCAAACATGTGCCACTTTTATTGATAGATTATTGATAAATGTTTTTTTAAATTTCCCACCTATTTAGGTCATTTCGAACTGAGTTGCTCAGACATGCAACTACTTGCTGACTTGAGTACACCTACTCATCTGTAGAAATAGTTGGAAAATTGTGTTACTGTATATTTTTTCCCTAGACATGGTTGCATATCACACCCATTCTGTATGAATGGATATGAAAATCAGTATGAAGTGGGACAAATAAAAAACATTTGCCTTATATAGATTTATTATATTTATTATATTATGTGTATAAGCTTATTCTTCAGTATGCAAAAAAAAATTATATTCAATTGGAATTTGTATGACACCGTCTGAAATGTGACAATTGTTTGGTGCTGTTAATCAGTACTCACAACATAAAGCCTTAAAAACGGAGAATCTGCCTTGATATTGATAATGTGCATGATTACGGCACAGATACTGCTAATAATGATTGTATTAGCTTTTGTTGCCTTGGCAATATGTAAAACATACCATTTCTGTTCCCCTAGGTCTTGATAGCTGCTGCCATTTGCACAAAGGCGGGCAAGGCGATAGTGTCCCGTCAATTTGTGGAGATGACCAAATCCAGGATTGAGGGGCTATTGTCAGCTTTCCCCAAACTCATGTCCAGTGGGAAACAGCACACATTTGTTGAGACAGAATCGGTGAGATATGTGTACCAGCCACTGGAAAAGCTCTACATGCTGCTAATCACGACAAAGGCCAGTAACATCCTTGAAGACCTGGAGACCCTCAGGCTTTTCTCTCGTGTGGTAGGTACTGATGACAAGAATGATGCTGTAAGATTGTCTTTGACTTGAGCAGTTGACTGGCTACAGTGTGTAAGGATGAAACTAATTGAGCCCAACCAATCTTGTCATTATGTTGTAGTGAGATACAACTGCTTTTGGCAGCTAAAGCTAGCTCATGGAATTATTTAAAAATGGGTCTTTTTTACTTGATCAAGTTCGATCTAGTCACCAAGTAAGAAATGCAGAAGGTTTTCCATTTTCCATATATAACAGGTCCTAGTTATTGTAAGGCTGGGCACAAAGTAGGTGACAGCAAGGATATTTGTAGTGGGAGTAGGATCTGGTGGTATTAGTTCAAATTTGCCACGGAAACATGGGAGAGAAGTGCCCATCACTGAAAAGGGTGAGGAAAAATCAGGCAGTAGGTGCTCAGGCAGTAAAATCTGATCTAGTCTCTTCATTTGGACAGTGCTATATTGGACTCGCCAGAGAGCGAACAAGGGTGCACCATGCCTGTAGTTGGTGTTTCAATCTTTAGCTTTTCTGCGTTGAAGGGATTGGGATTTGGTTTTTCACGTTAGGAGTTACAAGTCATTAGACAACTTAGTGTTAGTGGGGTATAAGGATTTTAGTTTTGTCAAGCAGCACTAATTGATTTTTATGTTTTCAGATTCCAGAATACTGCCAGAGCATGGATGAGGCAGAGATCATTGAGAATGCATTCAACCTCATCTTTGCATTTGATGAGGTGGTAGCATTGGGGTACCGTGAGAGTGTCAATCTGGCACAGGTTCGCACCTTTGTGGAGATGGAGTCGCATGAGGAGAAGGTCTATCAAGCAGTGCGCCAAACACAGGAGCGCGAGGCACGTAACAAGATGCGAGAGAAAGCTAAAGAGTTGCAGAGACAACGAATGGAGGCTACCAAAAAGGGAGGTGGTGGGATTGGGGGGAAAGCCTCAAGTGGATTTGGATCTGGATATGGGGGTTACACTGCAGGACCAACAGTTGGTGACACTGCATCTGGCTACTCGACTTCTGAGGTGTCAAAGCCCCCAGCATACTCACCCCCAAAGCAGCCAGCAGGTCCCAGCCGTGCACTGAAGCTGGGTAGTAAGGCTAGGGATGTTGAAAGTTTTGTGGATCAGCTCAAGTCTGAAGGAGAGGTGGTTGGGAGCAAGGTAACATCTTCAGGATCTAAGATCAGCAGTGTTGCCAGCACCCCACAGATGGATATGGAGCCTGTGCACCTCCGAATTGAGGAGAAGATGCAGCTCAGTGCTGGAAGGGATGGTGAGTTTGAACATTTGATCATGGAATTGTAAACAGGAAAGGAACTGTGCCAATAACTTGGAATGCAGGGAGGAAATTGAAGTTTATGAAATTATTCCATGAGAGTTGACCTTAGTTAATGAGTGTCAAGTTTGGAGCCGAAGATTGGTTTAAAAAAAATGAGCTGCATAAGAGCTCTCTAATAATAGTTACTTGCTTATCTCGTGTAAGGTAATACTGTACCCTCGCACTTTATTGTACTTTTAAGTTAATTTTATAAACGTATTTATTGGAAATTTAGTGACATTTTTACTGTATTATTGTTAGGTGGCCTGCACAACATGGAAGTCCATGGCATGGTGACACTCCGCATTGGAGAAGATAGGTTTGGACTTATCCGGGTCCATATGGAGAATCATGATGGAAGGGGTATTCAGCTGCAGACTCACCCCAATGTGGACAAAGAATTGTTCAAACAGAAGGGATGGATTGCACTGAAATCATCTGGGAAGCCCTTCCCCACAAACACTGATGTTGGGGTGCTCAAATGGCGATTCCAAACCAAGGATGATTCTCTTATGCCCCTTACTAGTAAGTCACCCTGGGGAAAGTGTAAGAAATCAGGAATGTCTGTTATGCTGATTTGTGGAAGCTTTCATCCTCCCTAACTTGATTCAGTAACGAAATTGAGCCTGAAGCTAAAATGACAGGAGGCGTCAGGAAGTAGAGAATCCTAATACATATACTAATTTATGCATGTTGTGCCATTCTGTAGGCTAGACATTTCATATTTTCTCATGCTATTTTCACTTATTGTTGATAAATAGGTGAATGTCTAGTCCTATAAATAAATTTACTTAACCATTTTCTTTTCTGCAGTAAACTGTTGGCCTTCTGAGAACGGACAGGGTGGATGTGATGTGAACATAGAATATGAGCTGGCCCAAGAAGAGATGGAGCTTCAGGATGTGTGTATCACCATTCCACTGTCCACTGGCCCAGGATCAGGCCCAGGATCCGTGGTGGTTTCTGAATGCGATGGCGAGTACACCCATGAGCCCAGGAAGGGAGTGCTACTCTGGCAGCTTCCACTGGTTGATGCTGCAAACAAGTCAGGTGCTATGGAATTCTCTGCCCCAGGCCTGCCTAACGACTTCTTCCCCATTCAAGTGTCCTTCGTTTCCAAGAGGTCCTATGCTGATCTCGCGGTTAGTATCACTCCTACTTCTAGTTTAGTCTTATTTACTACTTAAATATGTGAAATTCATCAAATGGTGAGTCAGGGAAATACCATTCTGAGAAATATGAGTTGGCCAATGAGCAGTAATTCTTGCGTTGACCCCCTACCCATGTTAATGAAGTCCTGTTTAAAAGTATGGTAACTTGTTTTAGTTTAGTGTGAAAAAGTGTTCGTTTAGTTGGGAGTTTTGCAGGCGTTAATGTAAATTCTTATCAGCAGTTAACTTGTAAAGCGAGAATGCCCTCTTGCATCAATCCTGCTCCAATAAGGCTGGCGTGTTCAGTTTTCATTTATCTGAAAGGGAGTGAGGAGGTGTCAAATCAACAACATGGTCTTGTTCAACTTCTGTTCACTTTGAAGTTTGAACTTGTGACTCATCAATTCCTGTGTTGGCTGTCAGTCCCGCTGGCCCTGTGCTGCTCTTGACCTGAAGTCACAGTTGTGCCTCCAGATCGGCAGAGCAGGCAGGTACAGGCAGCAGGATTGCAATTCATGTAATTCCACCTTCCATCTTGATTTCCCAACTTCCCATGCCAACCAAAACAATGGAGACTTTTAAGACACACCCCATCAGGAACAATCCATGAGGAAAAAAACCTTGATGGCATCAGAAGCATGGGTGATTATCTCCTCTCAGTTTTACCCTAAGCTAATAATGAATGGATGGATTGTATTTGAAGTTGATGCATTCACACACACACAGACCCTTACAGTACGATACAAACATTATGCTTACAACTGTTTCTTAAAATAGATAGTAAATGCTAATTCTACAATTCCACTTCTGGCACTCATTCTGATTGGCTCGCAAGAGGGGTTCCAAGTTAGATTTTCATTGGCAATATCATACTTCGTCTTTTCTCACACTTGAGAAATCACCTGGAATGGAAAATTTTCAGTGTTTTTTCAGTGTAGCATCAAGTCCCTCATTGGCTGTACCTAGGTATACACACAATGAAACAGCTTCACAAGTTGACCATGTGAACTGCCAGTTTGATATGAAGAAATGTGCTGTGCATAAGACCATGGTGCAGTGAATGAAGGGATTGTGTTGAAAAGTTACTCGTAAATAATAACTTTTTAATTAGGAGTTGTTACTTGACATACATTAGGTTGTGAATGTTTTGCCCTTACTTAACTAGGCCACTATTTCATCATTTTCACAGGTAGTAGATGTGGTGAGCCTTGAGGAGAACGAGTCACCAGTCAAGCACTCGGTGGAAACTATCTTCTTCACTGACAAGTATGAGATCGTCTGACCTGCAAATCATGCCATCACTGCTTAGCCATCTTTCTTTTTGGGTGACAGTTATTATTGCGATAAATTTTTTTCTTTTACTGTGTTTCCTTTTTTTGGGGTAAGAAAGTTGAGCAAGTATTATCTTCACAAAGTAGGACATTTGTCATCGTCCCCTTCCCCCAACACCACAGGTGATAAGTTCTGTGTGTGTGTTTATTATAATGATTTTTTTTTGAAAAATGTACACCCAAACATTTTTGGGAGCCTGTGAAAATATTGATCATGATAATGATAATAAAAAGATAGCCATGTATGGGATAGTTATTCATGATTTGTGAGCTGGCATCTTTGTTCAGTTTGACAGCTACAGCCTTGCAACCAATTGTATGAATTGCAGCCAATTGATTTGGAGCATGGATATGTGTGGTAAATGAATGCCACATAAGACGTCAAGCATGGAAGTACCTTTGTAATCAAGAAAGTAGGTTTTATTGAGTACTTGTAGTGTATATGGCCTGAAACCACTGGCGATGCTTGTAAGTGACTATACCAGTACAAAATAATGCATGCCCTTAATCTTTACATGTTCTACAGTATAATAGTGTTGGACAGAGATATCACAAGTTGTGTAGTGAAATCATGGGGCACTACTATGTCCATCACTATGCTTGCTACTGTACACCCACGAGCATAAAGTTGGAAACGGCAGGCCCTCACCTTCGGCAGGGTGCTCTTCCAATCTCAGCTAATACGGTATCAAATACAGTAAAACTTCTATAAGTCAAATCTCCATGGGACCAGGAAAAAACTTCGAGTTATAGAAGATTCGAGTTAGAGAAGTTTAGAATTTATTATCCTGGTCTTGAAGCAACCCTTCGCACAGGCCCCATGTTGAGCAGGTGTGTACAGGTCTTGCATTAGCTCAGGGGACGAAAGTTTGTGTGTTTTTGTGATTTTACTATAGCTGTGGGGACGTGTGTCCCCACAATTTAATTGTGGGGACATTTTCAGGTCCCCACTAAAAAAACACGCGCTGTGTACTATTACAGTGGGGATGTGAAAAAAATAGTGGGGACATGTCCCCACTATTTTCATTCGTAGGGTTTCACAAAAGTCCATTTTTCTCAGCCTAGGTGAGTGAGGGGAGGGTAGTTCAGGTAGGGTAGGGTAGGTTAGGTTTGGTTAGGTTTGGTTAGTTTACACTAGCTTCGAAAAGTGGCATTTTCAGGTCCCCACAGCTAATTCAGAACAGAACTGTGTGTGTGTGTGTGTGTGTGTGTGTGTGTGTGTGTGTGTGTGTGATCAGGTCTTGACTAAGGTCTGGGGACGGAAGTCTGTGGTTTTACTGTAGCTGTGGGGACCAGTTCCAATTGTGGGGACATTTGTCGGTCCCCACAGTCTCACACACGCGAAGTGTACCATTACAGTGGGGACATGTGTAAATTAGTGGGGACATGTCCCCACTATTTTCATTTGTAGGGTTTCACAAAAGTCCATTTTTCTCAGCCTAGGTTACTTAGGGTAGGTTAGGTAGGTTAGGTAAGGTTAGGTTAGGTTAGGTTAGGTTAGGTTAGTTTAGGTTAGTTTACACTCGCAGTGAAAAGTGATCAATGTCCGTCCCCACGCCTTAGTCAAGACAAGAGTGTGTGTGTGTGTGATCAGACTTGCCTATCCTTGCGAGGAATTTTTTCGATATTTCCCTATCCTTGTGAGGACCTCTTGCCTTACGAGGACTTTTTGAGGACCTCATATGGTACACAGTCCTCACAAGGATAGGGAAATATCGAAAAAATACCTCATATTTACTGTCAAAATATATGTCACCAAAATTTCGTGTGTTTTTTGTAGGTTAGGTTAGGTTAGGTTAGTTTTAAATTTTTATTTTTCGAAAATCCTCACAAGGATAGTACATTATAATATGGGTGTGTGTGTGTGTGTGTGTGTGTGTGAAGGGTTGCTTCAAGACCAGGATAAAGTGGCCAAAACAATTTGAGCCCCATAGTACATGTAAAACTGAGCTTGCAAAGTTTTCATGGACAAAAGAAGTGGCTGTATGCACAGACCGAGGCACAGACCTTAAGATTTTTAACAGTTTCTCTGTGGTGGACACTTTCCAGGCTTGTGCAAATAATGGAGTTCATGAGTAGGAGCAGGTTGGAATGGTGACGAGTAGGTGGTGGTGGAAATGATCTGCTTTGGAAAACCTTCACTGGCCTTGGCACTGGTTGACTCCTCCCTACAGGTCATGATGCTTATTTCTTATTTGCTAGGATAATCTCTGGTTTCTACAAAAAAAAAAGCTCTTCTGCCTCACTTTGTCCTTTCACATACTTTTTAGTAATGCAATGTGGCGCGTCAATTTTCCAGAAAATTAGCTACTGCAGTGATGCAGCTATGCAAACCTTGCACTTGGTGTTCATACAATCTCCAATGTGTAGCTAAAAAATCACACTCCCAACTCATTTATTTCTCGCTACGATTTTGTTCTGCATAATAATAGTGTTGTAATATATTTGACAAGTTTCCTGAAAATCGTCTCCTCCAAAGCAGTAAGTGCTGGATCATGACTCACATTTTTCATTAGTTAAGAAAATAATGGAATTAAAAACATGATGTTCAGCTCGCATTGCTTGTGTATGTCCTATACAATCATCTCACATCATGCAAGAGCTTGATTCTCTTCATTGGAAAGTTGTAACAACTCAAACTAGATGCAAGAGTCCGCGAGATTTCCACCAAGGTGCAATGTCGTGGTCTAAACTCTAAACCACTCAGCCAAGGTTCCGACCAGTTCCGACCGGTTCCGACCATCGCTCAAAGACATTTTGAATAGAGCGCGGAAATTCCTGAATAACATGCACAGGTAGTAGGCACAACCAGCTGTTCTCACGTCAAGCAGACATGTCATGAGTGGCCATGAGTGCGAATGCAGCCGTATGAGACAAGAGTCCCGGTTAGTTATCCCAAAATAGATTTGGGTCCCTTGGGATAGGTCGGCACGACGAGTGCAAGCCTACTACAAGCCTGCCCGTATCGGGACCTGCTTGTGCTGCTAGTGAATACGGTGTCACGGGTTGCTGGTGATGGGGAAGAAAAAGAGGCAACAAAGTAGCAAATCCAGCGCGCCCACCGAAGTTGTGGCGAGCTCTGTAGATAGCACGAGTGGAGCTACTCCTGATGCTGCGAACAGCAACAAAAACCGGGGCGGTACTGTAAAGTCGCTCCCCAAGCTCAGAAGAAATGAGCTCAATCATCTGGTGGAGAAGCTTATGCATCGTGAGTGCCTATCAGAAATTTGACATGTTAGATAGAGAATTGCCCGATTAGTCTGTTGAGTCACAAACACAATTGTATGTATGTGACAATGCATTTTGCACCTGCCAGTGTCTTGGCAATTAGGTTAAGATTCTGGTTAGGCATGGAAATTGGAAACAAACATATTGAAAAATTACGCACATTCTCTGTATCCTACAGAGAGTGTTGTATGATCCACACCAAACTTGCGCTTCATGATGCAGGCTGTGGTTACTGAGGGAATCAACAATGTCTGTCAATGAGGCAAGGAAAGGTTTCATGCATTGCGTAACAGGTGGTTATTGGCACCCTGACATTGTGGCGTCAGAATATATACAATGTTGCATAGGCGGGTGGGGTCATAGGTATAAGCGGATATAAGCATGATTCTGCAGTCATAACTCATCACTTTCATGAAACTGGTGCAGTTTACTGTTGTAATATGCACCTACCATCCATGTTTGGTGTGCATCTGATATTCTTTGTGGCATAACAGAGGGCTCAATGCAAGGGATTTGAAAGTGCCATGACATTTTTGGTGTAATACAGGTGTTTTTTTCACACTTTTGTGGCTCAGTTAAATGACAACAGTAACCAGAGAAGGAAATAAAAGTACCACTTGTTTGTGAAAATTAGTTTTTGTAGTTTTCTGTGGCTGTTCACATAGCATGGAGAGGAAGTTATTGTTACACTTGCCAGTAATGGTTAGGGTTGCCCTAATACTGTGCATGTGCTGCCTAACACTAATCACCCAAGTATGTGGTACCCAGGCTAAAGGGGCAGATGTTTTTGTTCCAGAAGGCAGGTCTCAAGTGGTGTTAGAAAAGTCCTTAGTAGGAGGGCAGAAGGGGTAATGAAATAAGCAGACATTTAGGTTACAACACTTCAAAGCTGACTGAAGGATTAGTCTTAAAGGGGGCATATAGAGAATCCAGACTTCTTCAAGTTCCAACTCGGACCGAAAGAGGAGACACTTGATCCCACCCTCCCTACACAAAAGAAGGGTCGCGTTTGCAGTTGACCATTCCCTCTAGGCACAATAAAAACCGTGAAAATTAGGGTTCTCCCAACTGCTTAGTTCTCAAATCAGTCAAATTTTGACAAATTTATTATTTGCCGAAAGGTTATAGCTAAACATAAAAATCGGCTTTATTGGTCAGGAGAACCAATTTTTTGGGCATTTTTGGGTGCTTATTATTAAGACATCACTTAAAATTTCATGACGGTGTAAATTACTCCCAAATCCAAATGACTTTTAAAAATACTATATCCCCTCCTTAAACCAGCCATGTTGATGTGACTCCCTTCCCACCTTGGACATTTTCCTAGACTTGCTGGCTGACGTCTTTGGCCTGGGTACTACAACTTGGGGTGATTCGCATTAGGCCCACAACATGGAGTGTATTTGTGGTGTGTGGGTAAGCCCTTCTGGCTGCTTATGACTACATCATTGACTACTATTTCAATTTAATTGACATCGAATAATATACAACTCTGTAACATCTTCTACACACTTTCTGAATGATGCCCTAACTGTTTCAGACTGTATAACATATTCCCCACCTTGTGGAGGTGGACTCAGTGCCAGCAAAGAATGGGAGGACTACTTGGAAATAGAAAGTCTGCTGGAAAAAATTCAGAACATAGAGAGAGGTACGTGTTCCTTTTGTCTCATGCCACAGTACTTCATCCGGGTTTTGTTTCAGAACTGGAACCTGAGGAGGCAGATCGGTCCAAACATCTGGAACAGTTTTTGTCATGGGCACAAGAGAATGGAGCGCTAACAGAAAATGTGGACTTGGCTGAATTTGGCAGCCATGGTTATGGTCTGCATGTCAAGAAGAACCTCAAAGAATGGGATGTAGCCATTACAGTGCCAACCAAGATAATGATGACTGTCGAAGATGCTAACAAATCCATCATGAGTACGTCATCATTTTAATTGATGGGTATTGCTACATAACTACAAAGTAACCTGAGCCCTTAAATGGATCTTACACTGTGACTGCTTAGATTATACATTCAACATACAGTAGATAATGGGCGACACGGTGGCGGAGTGGGTAGCGCCGCAGCCTTCCACCTCTAAGGTCCCGAGTTCGATCCCTGGGTCGGACGGAGGATTCCTATGTGGATAGAGTTTTGATGGGTTCTCTCCGTGTTCGCGTGGGTTTTCTTAGGGTTCTCCCGTTTCCTTCCACAATCAAAATCCATCACAGCGCAGGCAATGATTAAAGTTGGTTAAATAAAAGATGATCCCCTAAGAGGCCCAAGGAGGCCTAGCACGGGGTATCCATTATTATTATTACAGTAGATAATAATATATTATCATACCGTATTACCTCTCATATTGCGGCATGCCGGTGTAGGCGATGTCGACCAGTTTTTCGAAATGCACGATCTGGTGGCTATATCGGCATGCCGGTATAGGGCGAGGTTTTCGCATAAGTTACATCATCCTTTCTGAACTTGACATTTGCCTGAAAATCGAAATTCATGTAAAGGCCATCGAAAAGGCACATTTTCCAAATAGCGTACCTGTACCATCTATTGTTTTCAATCGCAGTGTCTGCCAATAATCTCTATTTAGAGCAGGGGGTTCCCCTGTCAAAGCAGGCTGACGATGGGATTGGTCATACACTCTACATTTTTTAATTTTTTTGCACTGTGCAATGGAACTGACGTATTCTCACAGCCTGTACATGTGCCCATTTTCATTGTAACATTATTTAAGTATGGTATCAGAAGCATTCCAAAATAGTTGGCAAGGATCAAAATTACGGAAATCTACCTCGGTTATTGCGGCATGCCGGCCACCCCCGGGTTATACCGGCGTGCCAAAATATGAGAGGTAATACGGTAATAATGGGGTGGAATTTTCGTCCCATTGCTAGTTACTGCTAACTTAGCAGTAACCATCCCCAGCACTGGTGTGGTGGCCAAGTCGGTAACGACTCGGCTTACTGAGTTTCCTGGGTCCGATCCCCACCCGGGAGCTCCCTTTCACCTGCATCAGGAGGGTCTCTGACCTGCACCTTGGAGGTGTTTGGCAACCTAGCCTCCTGGGGGACTGCACATGACCCATTTTTCGACATTGCACCTGAACCTGTGTCCCCTCCCCAAAAAATCCCCATCCCTACGCCATGTCCTTTCATCCTTGCACCGGTTGTTGAAGAAAATATGAAAAATGAAATTTACAGTGGGTTACCACCTCCTAAAAGAGCACCGCTCTCCAATAGGGTAACGTTAAAAAAAAGACAAATAGTTAGCAGTAACTATAGCAGTGGGATGAAAATTCCACCCATGAATAAGCCTCTGTGGGCTTTTTAGGGGATCATCTTTTAATTGACCGACTTTACTCATTCCCTTTGCTGTGATGGATTTTGATTGTGGGAGGAAACGGGAGAACCCCAATAAAACCCACTCAAGCACAGAGAGAACCCATTGAAACTCTATCCACATAAGTATCCTCCATCCGACCCGGTGATTGAACTCGGGACCTTAGAGGTGGAAGGCTGTGGCGTTAACAACTACACCACCGTGCCGCCCTGAAATTCAATATAGATGTATCTCAATAAGAAACAGCAGTCTGGCTGGTACCTGTACATGGGCAGCTTTTATGTGTTGCTCTCCAAGGTCTCAGGTACCTGATCCAGACTTAATTCTTACTAAATTAAACCAGGAACACTTTACTAAGATACAATTGCAATCAACTAAATTGCAAGCTGTGCCTTAAGGCCTCTTTTACACGAGGCCACCATGGCAGCTCCTCTGCATTTTGGCGGTGCTTCTCTGACGCCTTGTTGCAGATTTGTTCACCAGCCAAGCTACAGTTCAAAATGCACGTCTGGCTGCACAAAAAGTCACGTCTCGTGCAAAAGGCATCATATGATTCAATGCAAACATGTGGCGCCGCCGCCTTGGCCATGCTGCCGTGGTGACCTTGTGTGAGAGGCCTTGATCTAAGTGGTGTAATAGACTACCTACTTTACACAACCCTTTAAAATAGACAGAGATTATCATCCTTTAGACTCACTTAGGCTGTATTATTGTTAAAAATAAATCAAAAATACACAGGTGGAATTTTGGTCCCACTGCTAATTACTGCTAATTTAGCAGTACCAGGTGATGGCACTGGTACTGATAAGTTAGCAGTAACTATCAGTGGGACCAAAATTCAACCCTATGTTTTTAAGACCAAAAAACAAATTAAAACCCTATTTAAAATGATAAAATGAAAGTTTTCTTGATGAACTTTTTAACAAAAAATCAAAAGTGAAATCAGTGAACAGAAAGATTACTTTTAAAATTGAAATGCCTAACTATTGACCAAGATAATTCAGATTTAAATCAAGAACACAATAAAAATGTTTTTGATTACCCCATCATAGATGTAAAGTTGGCACAATGAGATAAACTTACCTATTTTTTATGTTATAGAAGTAACAAAAAATCCACTTGAAAGCCCTGCAAATTGCCTACCCTTGCTTTGACCAACGTTTGGAGAAAGACATTTTGCCAACAGGCACAACTTTGAGGTTATCAAGTTTTTGGTAGCCATATTTTGTCAGACAAAAGAAGTCAGAAAAAAATTCATTAAACCAATAAGTTTGTGGGTACAGGTTTTTTTTTACCTTGTGAATATTTTTCCAGATTTTTTCACCGATAAGCAAAAAAATCACAAATGTATCCCATAACCTCTATTTTACAATTGTTACCCCAACTCCCCTAGTAGCAGTATTTTTGTTCTGAATTTCTAGAAACACTTGAAATATTGTGAAGCCAACAGCTCTAATGTATGCATTTTCTCTCCTCTCCAGAAACTCTTATTGAAAATGATGCACTCCTGCAAAACATGGCCAATGTGACATTGTCACTGTTTCTTCTCCTGGAGAAGAGTAAACCAGATTCCTTTTGGAGGCCTTACCTGGACATTCTACCCAGCAAGTACACCACTGTCATGTACTTCAAACCTGAAGAATTGCAGTTGCTAAAAGGGTCACAGACTTTAGGTGATGCACTAAAGCAGTGCCGTAACATTGCCAGGCAGTATGCATACTTTTACAGGCTTTTTCAGGTGAGGAATATATATTTATATTTTGATTATTTATTGTTAAATCTGTACACAAAAACTGTTGACTCGAGTGGAGCCATATAATGGGATTGATACATGCAAAGACTGTTGATGCCCCTTGAAAAAAACATTAACAAATCAAATCAGTAGAAGATGAGAATGGTGCAGCGGTCATGCTTACCCTCACAGATGAAAAAAGATTGAGTTTGATTTAAAGTTAGGACTTTCCTTTGTCATTTGTGTGGAGTTGAGGGTCTCTCCAGCATCATCTTGGAAGGAACCTGTTAGACTGCCCACTTAGAGAAATGCACAAAAGACAAAAGTAGCACCATTGAACTTGCATTTGCACTTCCCCTCCCTGTCACTCGTTTCTGTATTGGGGTGCATGGGCATTACAAAAAAGGATCACATGTGTTTCAAAGTCAAAGGTTTCGTGCCAGATACCCCTATGGGGTGGTGCACTCCCCACAATGACAATTGCAACAATAACAAATCAATGAAGTTGTAACTTCATATAAATAATAGTCTTATTTTCTAACCCTTTAGTTCTAGTGTAACTGCACATCTACAGAGTTTTTAAAATCTCATTTAGTACTTTCCTGCAGTACAGTTGATTTATTTCGACACTTCCAGAATGGACGGGATTCTGCCAGTGAAGCACTGAGAGATATCTTCACCTACAATCAGTACAGGTAGGCATTTTTTCACGTAGTGCGAAATACAGTAGCCTTTTACATGTATGGTTACATGCTTCATACTATACAGTACCTCTCTTGAAATTCAGTTGCGAACTCATTTGATCACAGAAAGAGTAGTGTGTTAAGACAGGTTGACAGGCGCAGGGGAGAAAGGTTTGCATCTCATGCATGGGGGGGTTGTGAATCTCTAGAAGCCATTTTAGTTGTATCCTCTGAGAGATGCCCACAGACTTGGCTCAGGCTGATTCACTCTCCCATAGAGTCCCTTGCCCTGCGGCAGTGGTGGGATGCCCAAGTGTATCAAACTGCTGTGAAGCTCGTGGCTTACAGGGTGCCTTCGTAGATGATTCCGTTGCCGTTGCCTCCACCAACAGATGACAAAGATGGCCAGGAAAATGACAATGGCAAATCCCCCTATTATGGAGCTCACTACAATGGCACTGGCAGCCATGGCTGAATCTGCATCTTGATCTGAACCCACATCAGGTGAAGGTGGGAATTGAGCTGGAGGAGGTGCACTCTCTTCTTCTTGGCCCCACTCAATGTTGTTGGTTTCTCTCCTTGGCGGGACTGGAGTCAAGGAAGATGAAACCACCACCATTGGGAGTTCAGGACTTGAAGGGTTTTGTGCTTTAGGAGGTAGGGTTGAAGGGCCAATTCCATCTGCATCTGGGTATTGGTTATATGGATTGAAATTGTATAAGTTCCAGTTTGGATGTGGTACTGATGGTTTGTGTGCTGGTTGGGTTGTGGGAGTGACTGGATTTATGCGGACAACTCGGGCTGTTGGGAGGGTTGTGGTGGAACTTGGTTCAGTCTTTGGAGGTTTGGTCACCCTCTCTGTAGTTGAAGATGTGGCTGGTGAGGCATCAATGGATTCATCAACCTTTGGAGCCTTTGTTGTTCTTGCTGGCCTTGTTGTTGTCACCACCCGAATTGGTGTGGTCTGTTCTTTTGTCTTTGGAGGTGTGACAGGTTTTTGTGTAGAAACTTCTGGTTTTAGGTGGTCATGATCATCACTAGAGCCACTTCCTGAGAGATCCTTAGCTACAGAAGCAATGCTTGACAGTGTTGTTTTCTCGATTTCAGCCCTATTATTTTCTTTACCGTCATCTGGTATAATCTGTGCTGTTGCATTACCCTTGAGATTGCGTCCAGTTTCAACTTTCTGGCCGGAAGAGGAGCGAATTATTCCAGGCATCTCACCTCGTAGAGCCTTGAGAGCTGCACCATTGCCTTTTAGCAAGTCTCCCAATGATAGGTTATGCTTTTGGAGCAGTTCACTAAGACTAACAGGTCCCACTTGTCGCAGCAGTGCCTTCAAGTCCATGTCTGATTCTTCCTCTGTATCAAGCTCAATTGCAACAGTGGATGACTGGTCTGTTTTAGATGCTTCTGTGGCTCCAGTACTTGTAACTTCAGGATGAAGAGCATAGATGGGAGGAAGGGTGTATATTAGTTGCGGCCGAACTGGTTTTGTTACAGGCCTGCTGGCAGATTGGCCATACTTTCCACTAGTTGATGCAGTTGTTTTTGGGTTGGCCAAGTCCCCAAAAAATGGAGTTTGGGTCAGCTCAACGATGTCCTGGTCTTTGGCTTCGAAAGTTTGTGATCTGGCATTTGTGTCTTCGGAAGTTTCTTCCAAGGACGACTGTTCAGTTGTGACTTGTTCGTCTTCTGCTGCAGTACTATTTGTTGGCATCACTGTTTCAACCTCAGCCGCAGTGGTAGTACCCTCATCTTCGTAGCTTTCAGTAGAAGTCGTAAGTATTAGAGATTCTGTCTCCGTCATTGGATTTTCTGTTGGTGGCTCTTCAGTGTCTGCCAGACTCGTTGGTACTTCATCAGTAGGTGGTTCTGTAATCATCACATCTGTGGTGGTAATGTTGACTTCAGCAGTTGGTATCGTTTGGATTGGACTGGAGGGAGGTGTAGGCAATGCTTCTTCCCCTGATTCCTCTTCAGCTGACATTGACAGTTCCATACTTCCTTCTTCAGCAGATGTGACACCTTCTGCACTAGTAATGTTATTCAGTACCAGGACAGGTACATTTCTAACTGCTGGAGTCTCCTCACTGGGCTCATCTCCTGATTGGGTTACACCTTGTGATATCGGAGGATGTCGGCTTGGAATTGGCTGGAACGGTGGCAGTGCTTCTTCATCTGATTTAAAGTTTTCGAATGGATCCGCTGTGTCTTCAAAAGATGGTATATCACCTTCTGTGTCATAATTTTGGTCACTGGGAGGCAGAAAGCCAGAATCAACAGGGTAGCTGGTGAAGTGTAATTTAGGTCTCTCCTTTTCTTTGGTTTCAAAATCTTGTGGCGACTGATATTTTGCAGTCCCTCGTAATGGGGAACCTGTCGTAACGTGATGGGCATAAATTCCATCTTGGCCAGGAACGTATCTGCCACGGTTACCAGTCGTACTAGGCGTACCAGTCGGTCGGGGCACTGCGTGGTTGACTTGAGCCAGGAAACTGTCGATTGGCGAATTGTTCGGGAAGTTCTTGACGAAGTGATGGTTCTTGGGTCCATGTGAGTTAAAAGCTTCTTCTGGCCTTGACGACAAACCTGGGTTAGTGACGCGGAACGGATTAGGTTTTGGTCCGTCAACATCATCTTCATAATCCCCATATTCTTCTTGTTGTTCTTCCTCTTCTGGTAGTTTCTGCTCCTGCTTTGGGATATAATACGGCGGATAGGACTGTTGAGGACGTTGCCGTTGCCTGAAGCGCAACAACTCGAGCTGCGGCGATGTTAGGTCGTATGTATGACCCAATCCCGAATCCCCCAGTTCTGTAGGACCCAATTCCGGATGTCTTAGTTCAAAATCCGAAGGTCTGCGGCCCACCTCCGCGGGCCTGTGCCCCAGCCCAGTATGTCCCGTCTGCCTTGTAGGCTTGCCGTCCTCGATGGGAAAATCTGGTCCTGGTTTGGGCCTGCCCCGACCCCTCTGCCACGGGTCATCATTGTAGAAGACAGGGTTAGTGATCGGTTTGAAGCCATTGACCCGCGCGCTTTTTAAGAGTTGATCGGGTGGTAGAGGTCGGAGGTTACCATATTCACGACCACTTCCAGTACGAAATCCGTTCGAGAGTTGATGCTGGTGGTACGGCGGTGCAGCACCGATGAAGAGGTACGGATGGATTGTCCCCGCACCTTCGCTGTCCGAATGATCGTCTTCCACATCTGAAGAGTTGCCTGCGCCGGTACCGCTTCCAGACTGGTAGTACACGCGGTGGGGTGCGGCGGTTGGATAGGGTATGCGGATTTCACCATGGAACCCGGTACTGCTGGAGTAGTATTGGAGTGGGTTTTGTGCCTGGTGTCGAGTGCGTGTCCTTTCTTGACTGAAAAAAAAGTATTACCATTGTTTTTTTGTTGTCTGTAGTGCGGTAGGGGTTTACTTACAGTGCTAGGTACTATTGGAATTGATAGCGCCATGAAGAGGAGAAAACGGGGAAGAACAAAAAAGGAGTGCTTACTGGGGCGAAATATCCCAAAGCGGTGCTTCCCGGAGGCTGATGCTGTGGGCATGGTCACTCGTTTGATACGCTTCAGAGCTGCCGGTTTCTTTTCCCAACGTGGATTTCTCTCCAGAGACGAATTCCTAGGAGGGTCGGAATATACCAGTATTATTTCTTTTTTTGATATCATTTTACACACTAATCGAAGAAACACATTAGGAGATGGTGCCAAGACTTGGATGTTCCAACCACTTGAGTAGTATCAGCAGTCTACATTTATGTTGAAGTTGTTAGAAGTGAAAAGATACACATGGTAATGCCCTTCATGGTTGAGTTGCGGTAATTGAACTCCGGAAGATACAACATTGGCATTTCACAAGCCTCGGGCATTAGTACCATCTGATGTCAATTTCTCATGACTCGACAGTGCCAGATAATTATCGCTACAATTTCGGATTTCGCCGTGACTGAATTGGCTGCCAACTTTTGGATAAATGTGCAGATATAGGGTATTGTGAAATAATGTATTGTGGTACACTTGCTATGTTTACCATGTGAAGTCGTGCATGATGCAATTGCAACAATTCAAGCCTGCACTGTATCATTTCCACTCAGCTTAGCATCCGCGGAGTGTAACTCCCAGTACGAAACAGGGCTTACCTTCGATATGTCGTAACCTTCTGGCAGCAGGGTCCATGAGTGTTGAGAAAGCGCACTTGGCCTTTGGGAAGCCACGGCCTTTAAGGACGTTCCACATATGACTAGGAGGACGATTAAGACTAAGCATTGTTCCATATTTTTTTTTGTTACTGGTATTTTTTTTTTCCTGGTGGTAATTGCTTCAAATTCGCCAGAGTCGACGACGCCAGGTTGAGGTCACATAGATGAGGAGGGCCATCCCTGCCTGAAAGTGAAAAAAGGAAATGTGTTGTAGGTTGGGCCGCAACAAAGTATTCTCATCGAAATTTCCCATACTTTCCATTTTTACGTTTTGAACTTGATTTCCTTGCAAATATTTACCAAAACGGCCAACGCCCCCCTGAACAACAAAAGTGGATCGCATACACATCGAGCACAAGGATGGTCACTAACGACTCCCCATTTTCCGAGGTGTCTTACAATAGAATCGCATAAAAGCCAGCCCTGGTTAAGCGTGTCAACCACCCGCAATTTGATGGCGATTAAGGCAGGCACCAGGTAACACTGTAGTTGCCATGACCTCATTCAGGAAATTCTCTTTCGTGTTCTGGCGGGGGCAGACCACCGCCCAATTTTCGTTTGGACCCCGGGGCAGAGTGAAGGGAGTTTTCAACAGCAGCTGCAAACGGTCGAATCTTCGATTGACATTTCTTTTTTCGTGGGCACGAACAAGGCGGTATGGGGGTGGGGATGTAAGGCAGTCGGTCATACTTTGTGCCAACAGGTGCTTGATAAGACACATGGATGGATATCCTATGGAAGTCGGCACTCTTAGAGGCTGCTGATGCTATTACAGTTATTCTTTTGTGGACTCTGGCCCATAAATTGATTAGCACTGCCCCATTGTGTCTTAGCCTGTGTGTACTTTCACTTTGCCCACTTTGGCGATTCTTCAAAGTGTGCTACTGCTGACTTAAGTGCTTATGTCTGGAAACTTTGGAACATGTCCGAGTCATATAAGGTGGAGTGGTACGCCATACGTGTTATTTTATTACGGTGGTAGTCGTGTCGCAATATTTCTGACAACACTGGAGAGGTTGCACCGATTCAGTAACTACTTAAAATTCAAATTGAGAATTTAATAAACATCCTCGTGGCAATTTCCGAAACTCATTGGAGGTGACCAATTTTTTCTTCTAATAATAAATTGGTGCAGTATTTTTGCTCCGGAATGTTTCAAGTGGTAATCTGATACCGGCCCGTCAGGATATTCTGTATGTCAGAACTTCCATGAAAGCTGGATAATGCGATAATATACAGTATAAACGGTGGGCGTTGTTGTGCTAGGTCCACTCAAATCAGAGAGACCCCGATCTTTCGCTACCGCACCTTTTGCGAAAAAGCAGTTTTTGGCAGGCAGCAACGGTACCCACTCCGGTAATTTATGAGAACAGGTTGCTGATTTCGGTGGGCTTGTTCTCACTTAATGTGGGTGTGGAGTAAATGAGAGTATGCGAGATGGGTACAAATCGCCCGGAGATTATTGGTGAACCAATTCGGCGTAAAAAGTGGATAAGCAGGTGTGAGGAACCCGAGGCTGGGGAGTCGTGCTGCAAAACATGAAGGAGAACAGCCAAGATCAGTACACATAATATTTTCACTTGGGCGAAAATGTAGGAAAGTAGGGATTATCCTTGGGGAGAGAAAAAAAAGAGAATAAGTCAAATAAAGTGCTGACTGCCGGAACGGAGTTTTGTGAAGGCTCGATTTCCTCATATCATGCAGTGGTCAAGTGTAATCAGGAAGGTAATTAAAGCTTCGAATTGATATTGGCGCACCACTTTCTCTCGGATTGTGCCAAGTCGAGCTTTATAATCGCCCGTAGTGTTATTTCAGTTAAGATGTGATTAACGGGGTGGACAAGCCACTTTTATTGCTAGGGTAATAGGAAGATACGTTGTGCAGCTAATCTGTTGTTAACATACATTCCGTGACAGGATAGGATTTTGAGATATTTAAAAATGTAGCACATTTATAAAGGAAATGTTTCCTACATTGCGAACTCAGGCTGGTACGTGCTTATTTTACGTAATGAAGTTATAAAATGTACCTAGTTGAACCTGCCATTGTAGATTTGTTTATGAGAATTTGTTTGGATATAATTCATATCGCATGTCTCCACGCCATCATATCAGTTTAATGTACTCACATATTCGTCGCACATAGGATGCGTGACAGGTGATTGATGTAACTATTGTACAGAGCCATGTGCCCACTTAGCCTCAGTAAGCTATTATTGCCCGACGCCTTAACGTCCAGGCTTCTCTTCAAGAGTATTATCAGTCATATGCATTGTGTAGATCTGAATGCGGAATAATACGTAGAAGTAATTAATTATCACGATACAGTTGTGTCACAGGATTAACTTCGACAGTGGTTGCAGTGTTCCATTTAAGTAGACCACTGGATCAAGTTCATAAAAAGAAACGCGTACACCTGTGCTTTAATGTATGCACCATAAGCGTAACAAATTATCAATCGAATTCTGTGTTTCCGTTCTGTTGTTCTGTTGTGCCTCGCTTCTTTTTGACATCTGAATATGTCCCATGTGATTTTAGACCACCTTTGAGATGTCCTTTCATGGCCTTCGTGAAGTTCGTACTGCAAAAGATGAAAATTTCACACTATACTAAAAAGTGCGATCTGATTGGTCACTAGCCACTATTATTACGTACGGTACTGTAGTTTGAAGTTGTTTCTGCCCACGTTCCATACCATTAAACTATAATTTGACCTGGTCTTGATTGTGTTCAAAACCGTAACAGACAAGGACCATTATGACGACTAGAAAACTTGTAATCATTTATTTACTCGTTGCTTTTCAAATTATTAGACACACGAGAAATTCGACCTATACGTACGAAGTAGTCAATAAAATAAAAGTCATTATTCCCATTACCGGTGATGATATACCTACATGTATTCCTGCAAGCACCAGTATTCATCAACAATATCATTCAGTTTACCTTGAAAGTATTATGAAAGTAAACTTAAAATACTGGAAAGCATTTGTTCCATTTGTCCTTCACTTTTTCTCCTTCTGCCTCCAATGACCATCATGCTATTTTGATTTGCACTGGAATTTGTACCCGTCGAGCAACAGACTTGTTAGCCTAACACGTGACCTGACAGACGAAACTTCTTGTCTAATGTATGTTAAGTAAATGTTTCAAGTGCAACTGACGTTTTTGTTCCTTCAAGATTACGAGGTCCGAATGAAAATTCCCAACGCATAAGATATAGTGATGACGTGATGTGAAGTAATGTGAATATGGCTATTAGTTGTCGAAAAATGTCCCGGATAGTAGTAGTTATCCCAAGAGTCCAGTTATCCCGTGAGAAAAACAAGCGTTGATTGATAAAAGAAAATAGGCTTCCTTCACGGGAAACGCCAAGTACCTCGCACGACACGAATAATGTGCAAGTACAAAGACCTCCAGCGGAAGAAAAAAAACAACAACAACAACAACTGCAATTTTAAAGGAAGTTGCCGCATTTCCTATTTGAATTTCCGGAATATTTTGTTAGTCCAGCTTAAGATCTGAGCGAATTTGAGCCGAGAGAAATTTTTGCCCTTTTCTTTCTTTTTTTTCTGAACTATTTTCCGCGTCATGAAGCAACTCACACCGCTTTCCCCCCCCCCCCCCCCNCCCCCTGCGTTGTCCAGGAATTTTATGGTATGTGAAATCCTTCTCTGCAAGAGTAGTAATGCAGGGTAAAAATACCACGCGAACTGTACAGCATGGTCCCTACACTGCTGCACATGCCCTCACACATGACATATTGAACCACCTGGATTTCCTTTCACCACAATAAAATCCGTAGAAAAATTACGATTGTATAATTTATGACCGGGCACATTGGGGAAAGCTGGGCGGCAGTCATCCGTTAATCACGTCCAGACTGGACGTGTCAGTGGTACGGTGTGTCACATGTGACAGCACGTGCACGATTGTCGGGTAATTAAATTCAGATAGCGAGATCCGTTCACGGAAAGGTAAATAAAAATAATGTGGGAAGTCAATATTGGTTGGGNGGGGGGGGGGGGGGGGGTAGGTGATGCGTGAAATAGGGGTAAGTTGGCCATTATTTTTTAGTGCGTGATTGACAAGCGACCAATGACCACCATTTAGGTCCGGGTCTGAAAGGTGCGAAAGAAGGCTTTGTTTGCTGTTTAAGTGAGGCTCTGGTGTCTTGAAGCATGAAAAAGAGGGCGCGGTGGGGAAGTTCCCCTTCACCTGACCAATCTGGCTGGCTAAGCCATCAGGTATGCGCTACCTGAATAGTAATGAGCTGTCTCCGCCTAGTGAATTATGTGGCTCGAAGAGTGGCCGGTTTGCCACTTGGGATTTTTTTGGTTGCAACCAGAGGGTGAATATTGTGCCTGGATGAGTCATAGAGAGCGTAATGACAGTAATGATTCGCTACTATAATCATTACGCGCTCTATGATTCATCCAGTACAATATTCACGCATATTAATAGCTAGGATATAATTTCTACAACAAGTCGCGCACTTTTATGTAATATTTTATCAACATGTAATCGGATGGGGCGAAGCGACTCACGAAATATCAAGCATGCGTTTGTTAGAAATAGGTTGCAGGAAAGTGTGGGCATAATTTTCCCATAGTGGTAATAAAATAATATGTTTAAAAATGTATAGTGCAACCTGCCGCGTGGCCTTGTTTACATTGGGTGGAGCAAAGTAGATCGGAAAATTAGTATTTTATGGCGGGATAAAACGTTATCAGGCGGTAAATGTCACTATGGGGGAGTAAACAGACGTATTTTTATTTTTGTTGGAAATGTAATTGCAGGATGTACGAAAAGATGAAGATTGGCAAACACAGGAAAATAACATTGATAATAATCCGCAACACATGCAGCAGCACAATTACTCTGGGTGTGTCCGATGGTGTATAATTTCTGCTGATATTCTATAGGTCCATGTACAAACGCATGATATACATCTGGTTGTTGTCCAACATTCTGTATAACCTTGATATTATATGGTACCTATCAATTTTCACATTTGTAATCATTAAACTTGCTTGCCAGTATTACTGCAATTATTTTTTTACACGTGTGGAAGGTCTAAACAATTCGTGGCTCAATGACAAGCACGTTTAATAAGTCGTTCAATAATGGTCATGTTTTAGAGATTCTCAAAACTATTGTCACAGATAAAAGTATTTGCACACGTTACTAGAAAAATGTGAATATAATAACTCACACTCTTTTTATTTTGTTACTTTGCCATACATAATTCTGGGTTATTGCATGATTTGTTGTAACTCGTAGAGAGTAATAATTCGTAAGAAAATATGAGAGCAAAGTGAAGTCATCATTTTGGTTGAGAACTTATTGGAATGTGTGCGATTGTCATAATTATTTTACATAACTGTTTCATGTGTGACCTTAAAATTCAGGTCTGGGAATAATAAGATGTTCACTGCCAAAAGATGCTTATCGTAATACAGTGCATGCCTCTGTCTTGCAATTTAGGATTTCCCATGGAGTAACAGCTACACATTGGTACTGTGACTTTTCAGCTCGTTGGTCTTAGAGCAATTGCATTGTGAAAGTTGCTTAAAATGTCTCTAACACAAAATCAATGTGAACAACCTTTCCCAAGAAATGCTGTATAAAGACGATTAATTTCTTGTACCCATTCCTTTCAAACGGTTAGTACATGACAAAACGTCACTTCGGAGTAACTAATATACACCAGTAACTTATTTTTGGCCAAAGATTGAGAAAATACAAATTATGTTTCAGCCAACAATTTCCTGCGTCAAGTTGTGTCGCATGTTGGATGGTTTGTCGCGTAACTTCCTTGTGGTTCCTGGGCCGTGTACGGTAATTTTTAATGAGCAAGGCACGCCAAGCTACAACGCTTTTGCCGAGCTGGACTTGTAATACCTAGAAGAGCGTAGAATTGTAAAAATTTAACTGTTAAAATATTTCTCCATGAAATGGTTGGGTAGCGGAGTGCCTGTATTGTGCTTGTCCTACAGTGCAGTACTCTATACAGGGTGTTTGGAAAATATGACAATGGCGTGAAGCCACAAGTAAAGGGCACCATTCTGAGTGAAAGAGATTTCTGCTGGCATTTTGTTGTACAAATTATGGCTGAGGTGCTACAGCCCTGCAAGGTTTGGGCGATTTTGGTAAACAGTGATATGTCCAAAAGCGATATTCTTACGACAAAATGCCAGAGGACTCGTCGATTCCGAATTCTGTCCTTTACCTTAGGTATCACATCTACTTTCCAAACACCCTGTCAAATCGGAAGCACTAACTTGTGAGCTCGATAAGCTTATTTTGGATAGTACAAGTAGAAGCACAAATACACAGCCGGTAAAATTTAATGGCTTGTAATTTTTCAGTGGTACTTCGGCACTTGAAAGGGTCTTATTATAATATAGAGCGGAAGTGACGCTAAGAAACTATTAATATCACAACGAAAAAACACAATAGAGCTGTACCACTTTCGCGATGATAAATACGAGCAGATAAAAAAGTTTGCCACTGTTGTCTTAGAATTCCATTAATTATCCTGTAATTGAATTCGGCCGCAAATATTAATCAGCCCAACGATATCCATCTCCTACCAAGCAATTAACAAACCAGTCTGACATACCCATGAAGAACGCACAGGGTGTGCCCAATTTCGCTTCCACATGCCTATATGCGATGTTTTCCCATAGGGTGTTGCCACCAGTAAATTCTGAATCATCCTGTGTATTTATGACCGACCTTGTCAAGAAAAAAAAAAAGAAGGAACCGGTTGTGAATCTTAGTAAGCGATCCCTTGTCAAGCGGGGCAACCCTTATAGTTAATCTTTTGCATCCAATTTCGGACAGAAAAAAAATAGCGGCTTAGGATTGAGATCAGAACCCGTGAAGGAAATCATATAGCCATATTCCGAATTGGGCAACTCGCCTTGCACAAGTCCTTGGATTTGTCATCCACAATATTGTGTATTTATGCGTGGACCTCGATAAAACTGCCCTCTAGCCATTGTCACCTGGATCAAGAAGGTCGCGGTTATTACACCACATTGTGTGGGAGAAAAAAAAAAGTGGCCAACAAAAAACAGCTAGGACAGTATAATTCAAGAGCTAATTTTTGACGGTTCACGTCATGTTCACAGTGACAATAGTTGCATGATGTGCTGCATTATAAAGGAGTAAACTTCCTCGCGGAAATGCGAATCAACACAGTTGCATTGCAAAAAGAAAAAAAAATGGCGAGAATTAACAGAGCGGTACATAAGGCGAACTGTGTGTTTTTTTTTCTTGTTTTTTTTGGTCTCCACCCATTTCCCTCACAAGGACTTGAGCAGCGAAACTGGGTCTTGCCATCGCCTTTTTTTCGTCTTCTTGTTCTTGTGTCTTAACCACACAGTCGCGAAAATGTTTCTCAGACCGATTTTCCCGATGCTAAACAGAATATTCCACTACCAGTCAAACATTACCATTGTTCTGTCATCGGCTGGGTAAAGTCGAGGAAGGGCTGGAAGGCTTCCAGGATTGAAGAGAAAGCTGAAGTGATATGCCCGTTTGTTATTCTCAGCGATTTTGGGGTTAAAATGAAGGAAATGCAATGTACTTATTAAAATTGCAATCAGCTCACATGTGATTTGCATACAGAATGATACATTATGTGAAATCCGCATGACATTATATAATATACAGGACATAAAATGATTTGATCATTGCATGCAAATTGTCAGTTACACATAGGATAAGATGAGGGAATTTTTGGATGGAACATCTTGATTTAATGGGAGATTTTAAGACTGGAGTAGGTCAGCATTATCTCGGGGGGTACTTATAGGTGGAATTTTTGCAACATTATGTCCTGGCTGTACCTTCACTTCGGACCTTGCAATTTCCGCACCGCTTCAATTCTTGGTGCAAAAAATTAGCGGAATTTTAGTGGAAAATGTGGGCCGTTATGTTGCGTGTGCCAAAGGTGGGCGTGGACATTTTTCTCCCCCTTCATTTTTAATGTTTTGGAGAAAATGCAACACGGAATGGACAGCGCAACGATATGTCGTGAGTCTTGTGAACCATATCCGTATAAAAGGGTACCAGAACTATGTCGATACCATTTTTGGTGCTGACCTTTTGGTCACAGAAATTACTAGCATTTTTAGGCCAGTTGAAGTAGAATTTGGATCCGTTATAGACACCAAGAACAGCTGGGTGAAAGTTTCGCCCCCTAGTTATTACTGTATTATTACAACAGTTGCTCATTTTCCACAGATTTTCCAATACTGTAACGTACCTCTAGCCTCCCCCCACTACCATCGCGATAAGCCTACTATCAGCAGGGCACCTATTATTCTATTTGGCGGGTACCTAGATATTCTCTTGAGTGTCACGATCTGCGGTTTTTTGTACCGTGCTTCTTACGGGCCCGCGACCATTTAGGGCGCACCTTTTGCCTTTTCAGCAACCATCTGATAGCTCTGCGAAGAAAGTGTATTACTCGCCATACAAGATCCGGTGAGATTAGCTAATGGACACGATGTGATGGTCTATGGCACGCGCTTTTTTTTTTTTTTTTTTTTTTTGCCACCAGTGACCGAAACTACCGCGTATGTACCCAGAGGTTCGAGGGGGTGTTCCGATTAATTGGATCCGAAACAATGTGCTGGGGGGAAGTAGCATTGAGACTAATTAGGAGTACACCTGAACGCGTAACACCTTGAGAAGAGCTTCCCAACGCTTCTTGGGAATACCTTCCCACCGAGTTTCATCACTCGATAACAAAATCTCGTATCGGATGGGAACACTGGATTGTTGGTGTGGCGTAGGACTGTATCGCATTATGACCAAGGATGTGTGTGTGTGTGTTTTTTTAAAGGGCGATGTTTAAATGTTTCCAATTGGCGTCAGCCTCCTCAAAATTGAAATGAGCTTAACTTGACCAACCTTGACGTAGCAAGGTTGAGCAACTTTGAGTTGACTGATTAAAATTTGAACCGGTCCATAGGGCGTCATCCTCTTTTTTCTTTTAGAAAAAAAAAAAAAAGTCGACCAGATACGTGCTAGGTGCTCAAAATGTCTTTTTAAGGGCCTGTTGCAACGGATACATTATTTCAGATTGAATCCTGTTTGGAACAATTTGTAACTATAAATAATTGAGATTCTAAATACAGTACATCCGGTATGTGCTGTCAGAATAGTTTTGTCAATAGAGCATAATAGTAACTTACCTCCATGCGACACCTGCAACTTCCCAGGTACTCCCAATGCGGCACGGCACAAGTATACCCACCCTACAACCTTGCACGTATATGGTCCATGGCAAAGAGTTCAGTCCATAAGAGCCGCCCTTTTGAGGAGGCGCGCGTGGGACGGCCAGGTGACCATGTTCGCTCTGACTGGAGGACTAGAGCATGCTGCAGGTAGTTACTTTGCGCCGACCGCCACTAACTAAGGGACGGTCTAGTTATTTTCCTCGCTTGGTGCTTCTGGCCGAGGGTGGCGCTAGTTGGCGGCCAGTGCTATAGAGGGAGGGGCATCAGATAAGGGTGTGTGTATGTATGTATGTATGTGTGTGTGACGACTGGAGAAAATGGCATGACTTGAGGACCAAAAATGAGGATGGTTGCCAGGAATTCAGGAAGCGAGCGGAATAACATGGGGAGAAATGAGTCAGGATGGGGTGTTAGCCTACTGCGAAGGGTCAATGGACAGCTTTAATGGGGAATGCGACCCTTGACCAAAGGGTGGTGACTTCATGTGGCAATATGTTGGAAGGTGTGATGGGAGTGGCTCAAATCATTTGTTGTTTACTTGGAGTAATTATGCAACTTGTGCGTGGGTGGAAAGATAACGTGGGGTTGTATACATGGCCCACTGTTGGGCAGTGATGAATGAGGATTGCCCTAGAGATAACAGGTATGACAATTGTGCAGGATTGGAACTGATTTGGCATTTATATTGTGATGGGGATGTTGCTCCCTTGTCACTTGTTCAGGAATGCAACATGTAATTCCACTGATTAAGACATCTGACTGAGGAGTCTCTCGCTGACCTAACACATAGTGAAAATAAAGAAACATTAACTTAATGTTGACAGAAGCAGGCGGAAGGTGAGAATATGTGGTCGCTGGGAGCCCTCGACCGAAAATCATTTGCAAATGTAACGCCTTTTGGGGGTGCATATTTGGATTCGGCACAAGAAAAGGAGAAAGAAATGCTGGCTAACCATGACTTTTTCATGACCTGAACGTCACCGGAACAAGTGGAGTGCCGTGATGTCATAACCACTAGCGTTGCAGTTTCCAGTGTAGGTATGTTCACACATGGGAGGTATAACACACCCTTCTTCTGAAAACTGTTGGTGTGACACAAACCTATTACATGAGGAGTCAATATGTTCACAATATGATGGAGGATCAAATGGAAGTGAGAAATGTGAAATATACAGTATATCGGCGGATTTTTCAATTTTTAAAAAATTGCGCAATTGTATTTTTCATTAGATCATTCTCTGTAATTATTGGCGATTCCCGATGACCATTAGATTTGAATGATAATTGACCGTATATCCTTTGCTCATGTAGTTACCATGTCACGTTATTTAATATAATTTTGCCAAATGTTGTGGCCATTGCCATTTAAACCATTTCATGAACTTGCGTCAAAGATTATTAAGTAATCGTGAGAAAAGAGCACAGCAAGTTTCTCGAGATTTGAAGAAGTCAAAGAACCCTTTGAAAGTTCCAAGGCCTCTGATTCTAACAATTTTTGGACACTCTATATTCTCGTTAAAAGCAATCCTGAACAGGTCCAAGGTCTTAGCTCCTTGGCCTCACACTTTGACATGACAGTGACCTTCAAGTTTTAAACAAAGTGGTAGAGCAGCCTGGGGAAAATCTTTTACTAATTGGATATGCAGGGAGAGATACGCGAGTATACTACTCACAGTGAGCCTAACTTCTCAAAAAAGGGATTAGGTGACCCCTTCCCCTCTACACCACATCACATCAGTGCAGTTAATTTTTGGCAGTCAATTCGTTTTAAACGTTTGTGATGATTCCAATTATTGGCAAAATTTCATCTCCAATAGTTATGAAGACCCCCGCGATGTCCCATATTTCTGGTTACGTGTCTCTTGTTAGATTATAGAAAGATTCTACTAACTATTCTAGGAGCATAAGAACGCTATTTGTCTCTTCCTCATTGCCAACTTTATTTGAATGCAAAAGTGATGCAACAATTTTGGCGTGCAAAATTGAGATCCAATGAGTAAGGAAACCACAATCAGCAGAGGTATGGCGCGAATTCATTCGCAAATCACAAGCTCAGCCACAACTTTTCCGGAAAGTGTATCAGATTAGGAAGATTGTATGGTGAAGATTTTTTTGCCACCATGGGTTTGACCATTTGAAATATTCAGAGCACGGTTTCGTGTCAGTTTTTGACATCCACTGTGTCATAGGATTTCTGAAATACATTTTATTTACACTTTTACAGCCATGCAATATAATTTGATTTTTTGATTTTTTAATAATTTAAAAGAAAACGTGACTTATTTTCTTAGTAGCCTGTGACTTACTACAAGAAACAACATCCAGATAACATTTATTACCGCATTAAAAAGTAAGTAGGCCTACCTTTTGACCGTAAAACTTTTTAAAAACTCTGAAAAATAAAGATACTCCATATCGATTTGGACATATTTCTAACTGTGCCATACGGTATTTGCTTCGTATGTTTTTGCATAATTTTGCATTTTCCACCAATTGATCTTTTGTGATACATACGCGTGTAGTGACATTCAACGACATTAATCCATACCCAGAATAGCACATATACTACTGGTACAGTAGTATAGGAGTGCAACTAAACTATCCATAATACCGATTAAGGGCGATGTTCAAAATGACGACAAAATTTTAATGGTAATTACGTTTCATTTGATTTAAAATACACTAGAATTCTGGAAAAATTTCAGGCATATACCCGGTACATTTCCGATACGAAAAGAGTAGACCTAGTGTCCGTTATTTATCAAATTCGGCCAGCAAAGCCTAAATAAATACTGCAACAATATCACAATTCAAGAGCAGGGTAAAGGTCAAGCAAGGGTTATGTGACTGCTCCTGCGCTGCAATGGACCTCCAACCTTTGGCTAAAAAACAAACCTGGAAAAATATGTGCAAGCGTGCTTCACCTTTTCATCCATATGCAAATGCGTTTATTAGGGCATGTAGTTATGTAGTTTGCATAAATTGTAATGAAGAAATTAAGTGTTAATCTAGGAGATTTCAGTCACTGTGAACGATTATGTAACACCCTTCCCAGATACGCTTACTCGACTGTATTCTCAGCATCTTTGAAGTGATTAATGGAATATAGTACGTATTTAAAAGATTCCATGAGAGGCCACAGAACTATCATAGAGTATCGGAACATTATCGTCATTATTAATATGGCTGGAATGATTTAGTAGAACTCAGTCTCCTGCAGTTATTCTGAGCCTGTAGATATCTAATACAATTAGTGAATCAAGTAATTAATGCCAACATTTTCTATTTCACATGAAAGTAGATAAAGTAAAACGAGAAGAAAAAAAAAACTTAAGACTTCATGGATTTTCTCAGAACTGGGCCTGTGTGGGATAATAAAGCACTTTCCTGGGAACATATATTACAGAGTCGCCACATTATGAATTCAATTTAATAAGTCTGTAACATACGGTCAACAGTTAAGTACAGACTCATAGCACAGGTGGAGGGCGTCACCAACTACCATTTGCAGGAACACCCTCTGTAATAATGCACATCCGCAGTGTACAAGTGAGTTACATTCTGGATGAACCATCAGGACAACCTGTCGGGTCACAGGTCAATTACTGCATACTAACAATAGCCTGGTACTAGGCGGGGTATTTGCACGCCTATGCGCATATTATCCGAGAGAGGAAAAAAAAAAACTATAGAAAGTTGTTTAATTCCACAACAAAAAACGAGATAAAAGCACGAAGAAATTTGTAAAGAAGAAATTCATGGTTCTCTCATATTTAATTGTTGGCGTCTGCCGTAATTAAGGCAGTGACGTCAGTCAGTCGCAATTACACTGTTTAGCAGCAGAGTCCTGTTGCAGACGCATTAGAAAGATATAAATCAGCCCAAACTGGTTCACCAATGTTTGTTGTCGATAAATCGACAGTTTCACTGGCGATCAAAAGCATGGAATACATTTTTATTAGTCCAGTTGTAAAAAAAACCACTTTTCCTTCATCCTAATAGGGCGTGAAGGTCTGCCCGTGATTTTTGATAAGGGTCTCTTCATTATGCTCTAATTCCGGGAGAAATTCTTCGATCTGTGTGAACCTATCATAATATTTGGGAAAACATTTCTCTTTCCGCACGGAGTTGCCGCTGGTGAGTTTTCCCGGCCCCAAAAATCCGCGTACGGTAGTAAAAATGCGACGAATTCCTGCACGAAAATACGGTAATTAGCGGCCCACTAATTATGCGAATGCCAGGTATTTATAGATTTTTTTTTTTTTTTTGGTGTAATAGCGGGCGGAATGAAACTTTGGTTATTTTTTGAGCGATTCCAGCCGAGCGTGTAAAATTTGCTTTACCTCCGTAAAATTTGCGAAACTGTGACGAGCCTGTTTCGGCTATTTATTGGATCCTTTTTTATCTAAGAATAGGTCCGAGTGGGAAAGGGAGGTTGACAACCTGAATACTCATCCGGATTGAATAGGCCGAGTTAACCGGGGTAGAAACCACGAGCCCATGATGGCATAGCCGACATAATCGGAATCAAAAGGCATCGGCGTATACAGTATAGATGAGGAGAAAATGAGGAAGCCCCCATTGCGCTTCTGACTTGAAACAAAAATGTGCCAAAAAGGCACATATCTGCACCTAAGCATGTAACCTACAGGGCTAGATCCGCTTCCCATGCACCCGGAGATTTCACCTGACAATCTTTGTGTAATTTGGACAGGTGGGCGGCATCCACGGTGATGAGTCGACAGAACTCAATTCCGAGCTCTGATGGCACATCTCGCATAACTGCCCTCATCCCATTGTGGGATATGTGTAACCACACCAACGGACCGGTAAGGATCCTCTAACTACTGGCACACTTGTCAACACAACTGATGCAACCTGGGGGGGGGGGGGGGGGNGGGTTTATTTTAGATCACAACTGATTTCAAACCGGATCTCAACAGATTGGAATGTATGGCTTCCAGGGAGTTTTGCATTGGAGATGAGCTGCTCATCTCGTATGGAGCCAGGCCCAACTCGGATCTGTTGGTCCACAATGGATTTGTTTTGGAGGAGAATGCCAGTGACACTTTGGTCATCAAGTTGGGTGTCTCTAAAGATGACCCCATGCATGATAAGAGGGCATTGTTGTTGTCTAGGGTGCAGTTGCCCACCAGCGCTGCCTTTCGATTGCAGGCAACAGGTTGCCCTCTGGAGTCACGCTTACTTGCGTTTTTGAGGGTTTTCAGCATGGACAAAGGTAGGAACAATAATTATTATTATTGATGTTGAAAAAATAATAATTTGTTGCGCAGTCAGGCAGGCTAACTTGTTGCAACCTAGAGTTTTCATATCTGGTTTCAACAACATGAAAATGTAATCGAAACTGCAAGATATGGAGAGAGAACATGCATGTCTAGAGACAGACTTCTCTATATTAAATTTGGTCAACTTTGACTAGGCAGTTCCTTTGCAAAAATATAATCCCCAAGTTTGACATTCTGTGAATTTTTCAAGTTATCTTGCACTTAAAAAACACAAAAAAAGGTAATAACTCCCTCCATGCTTGACCCATTTATTTTATTTATTTATTTATTTTACTTACCCTATTGGGAGAAGCATTGCTCCGTTAGGGGGGTGGAACACCATTTTTCCATCACTATTTTTCTGGATTTTCTTCGAACACCGTGCTAGGGAGAAAGGGACATGGGTAAGGGAATGGGGATTGTTTTGGGGAGGGGACTCGGGTGCAAGCACTTGCAATGTCTGAAACTGGGCCATGTACAGTCCTCCAGAAGGTTACGTTGCCAGACACCTCCATGGTGCGTGTCAGAGACCCTCCTGACGCAGGCGAAAGGGAACTCCTGGGCGGGGTTCAAGTCAAGCCCAGGACCTTTCATACAGCAAGCTGGGACGTCACCATCACTGGCCACCACACCTCGCCCAAGCTTGACCAATTTTGACAGAATGGTGGCCCCCAACCTACACATCAAATTCCATAATGAAACTTAAAATTTACGGAGCAAAGTTTTAATGTAAAATGTTGCCTATTGCGAGAAAAGGCATGAAATTGTGGTGCATGCAACTCGAAGCTGCACAACTAGACCCATTCCCTCACACAGGTTACACATGTATAAAGTATGCAGAATTCAACCGAAGCAGTTTGGTGGAGTGGATAAGGTGTTCGACTGCTAATCGGGAGGTTCTGGGTTCGAGTCCCAGGGCCGGCAATCCTAACTTTGGTTTTCTGTGGTTTCCCACGGTCCCCCCAGGAGAATTCCAGGATTGCTTCCTAAATAATAGGCCACAGCCGCTTCCTTCCTTTCCTATCCTTGTCCCGTCCATGAGGTGGTGTGGTGTCGGTGGGGAGTTTCTGACCCGCATCTAGGGGGGTCATCTTGGCGAACGGGTCCCCTGAGGGACTGCACACAACTCCCACCATGAGACATTACACTTGCACCCCCTTCATTATCCCTATCCTGTCCCCTGCACTTGATGGTGGTATTCCACTCCCCGAAGAGGGCCTAGGGCCCTAGCACGGGGTACAAAAAAAAACAAAAAAAACATAAATGCAGAATTCTTAAACCATGTTACCTTTTAACATGACTGACAATGAGTTCAAGATAAGCCCTGCTCTTAGTTTATTTCTTCTGCTGTGAAGTGATACATCTCACAAAAGGATTTACTTCCTAATTATTTCAGACCAGTTGGATGAATGGTTAGAAAAGGACAATTCTTTTGACCTGGAAGACCTGGATCACCCAGTTTCAAATGAAGTTGAATCACGGATGTGGAGATTCATACTTACAAGAGCACAACTTCTGCTACGGGCATATTCAACAACTTTGGAGGTAAAAAGTGGACATGAAATGGCATTAACTGATTCAAATCCTCTTTGCCTGTTGCAGGAAGATGCGGATGTGGCAAGTTCAAGGACTTTAGCAACACACAGCCACATGGCAATGGTCCAAAGAGTCAGTGAGAAAAGGATATTAAATCGAACAATTGAGTATGCACAGGAAAAACTGGGGTAATTGACTTTTGGAAATGCTGTTCTCAAATAAAGGACACAATGTGAAGTTTTCCTATTTATTGTCTGTTGGCTTATGGAAATTTTCCCACACCTGATACACTTTTTTTTTATGCAAACACATTGGCATCAGACGATAGCTTGAAGTATAAAGTAAAACGATACTATAGATTGGTCAACATAGGAACACAACCAAGTGTGAATCGCCGTGGCACACAGGATGCAATACTGGAATCAGAAGTGATTGGTATGGCCATGCCAGTGTCAGAAATAAGTGTAACCTACAACAGATCATATCGGGCTTACACACATCACTTCTCATTCCAGGATTGCATTCTGTGCGCCACACTCAGTTGCGTTCGTATGTTGACCAATCTATAATACAACCAATACAAACTTGGTTACTTTTGCTCAACCACATAATTATTTAAAAACATTTGGTAGTTAAACTCGACTTGTTATGTATCCTGCCAGGCCGAAAAAAAAGAACTCAAAATCACCCTACACACTGTGGAATGAACTTAACACAACATATCTATAGAGTCTGAGACATTTGCCTTAGATGAAGTGTGCGGTTTCTGTTCTTCTCAGCTTACATCATCTCTGCACACATGATTGTGGAGCTCTACTTGAAAAAGTTTCATACATTGGTTACACGTGGCAAATTGCCTATTCTAATACAACTTGAGGGGGGGAATAACGGAAAAATCAATGGGGGGGAAAAAAACACACACACACTTCACCACTTCTCTCAAATTAAGTAGTTCCACCTATTCATGACTACATGCCCTTTTGATTGGAAAGAAACAAGGGCAAGAATGGAACCTATCTTAGTACATTACTTTAAAATGTGATGGTCACGAGGTGGTCCAACAGTGAGTTCAATATGCATTCAGACTGACACAACAGGTGTCCCAGAAGTCAAACAGGACCCCTATTGATTAAAACCCAGCAGTTACTCAACTCGGATTTGCAGTGTGGATTACAAGCCATAAAAATTTCTTGCTTTCACCCAAGATGCCAACTGAGTCAAACATTCTCAGCATTTTCACAAGTCCAGAACTTGAACTGCATGATTCTTGGAATATCTGATATAAATTTAACTATGGACTTATGAGGCACCATTCTTCCCCCTCCCCCTTTATGACAATGTTATTTTTTTTAAATGCAGTAATGTTCATTGCAAATCACAATAGTGTGCATTCTACACATCTCTCATATGGGTTGTAAATGCCATTGGTGTAATCACCTTGCTTTAAATGTTCTCAAAATTTACCCTGCTTTGTGATCATTTTTCATTTACCGGCTGCAGGTTTGCCAAGTTTGGAAAAGGAGGAATTTTCCAGTGCAGAAGGCTTTAAATGTGGTGTTCATGGATTTTTGGCCTAGCATGATTATTATAATAAGCTACTGTCATTGAGGGCCCTGGAGGAAACACAGCTTTATGGTCACCCTGCAGAAAAGTTGAAACTCAAAACTGATATTGTGCTAGAACTGAATTAATAAGTTGCCATCTATTAACCACTTGGAAGAGAATTCATTGCAACGTACTGGATGAATGAAGTTTTGTCAAAAACAGGCATTTGTGCTATATTGTTCTACTACTCCCATATACATGAAAATCATTAGTTACACACTTACTTGCTGCCACCATGTTTAAAATAAGGGAACTGGCTAATGGCAGGCTGTATGAAAGCAAATCAGGGAACATCTCCACTTATTCATAAGTTTTCACACTAATCAGACATAATTGAGATTTCCTCCTCAAATTAATGAGAAAATCTCAGGTCATGTATTGTGACTACTTATGGATATTATTATTTTGTGTTCATGCCAGTTGATCTTTTATCAGTTTTAAATGTTGCCAATTTAAAAATATACAATGTCATAAGTAAATCAATATTTTTCCTCATGTTTCTTTTATCTTTTAGTGAGTTGTCTAGTGGTTAATGAAAGGCAAACAAATGTTTCCTCCATGCCCACTACTGAACATTCAACACTTTGCTTTGAAGGTGTCAATTTCAACCAATGTTCCCATATAAAAAAATTGATCTTGCCCATTACGCTGCATACCACCAGATTCTTGCAATAAAGTGGCTTCTCACTATCCAGACAGGGGCAAGTGACAATTTACAGGATTTTCCTGTGCTTACATGAGGTGGGAGAGGGAACAACATAGGCCAAATGCTTTTCTTGTTAGCGTGATGAACTGGAGCTGGAGCGGCTGTACCTCCTCCTCCTGGCAGGGCTCCTTGATCGTGACCTGGACCTCCTCCGACGAGGAGGAGACCGCCTCCTAGCTGGTGGAGGATGAGGAGGTGAAGGCCTCCTCCTGAATCTTGGTGGAGACCTCCACCTGGCTGGGCCCCTCCTCGGCGGCATTGGTGGTAGGGGGCTCCTCCTTCCTCCTCCACCTCCTGAAGATGGAAGCAGAAGTCTGGGTTTTGGGAGTAGGACAGGAGCTGCAGTAATTTCCTGCCCATCAATCTGTCCCCCGTCCATATGCTTCATGGCATCCTCGGCTTGGTCTGGAGTTTCAAACTCCACATAGGCCACCCCACGACCCAAATGCGTGTGGAGACGATGTAAAGGATATTCCACATTCTTCACCGTCCCATACGCTGAGAAGATCTCAATCACATGATTCTGGAATGGAAAAACATTGAGTTAGCTGGCCATCGGTGACCCCAGAAATTTCATGCAGGTCACTCCTGATGCACAATTTACAGGTGGTGCACTCTGTGTATGTGTGTGTAGGTGCAGTGGGCCCTCTCATCCGTGAGAGTTTGGTTCCAGGACACCCCCCCACACCAATCCAAAATTGGGAGATGCTAAGTCCTTTATACAGGGTGAACGGAAACTCGCGCCATATCGCCAGGTAGACTGATAGTACTTGTAAAACTAATATAGGGATGTGCAATTTGTTTTGGGCTCCATTGCGTAGTTAATGTGTACGGCCATGTCAAAGTTTTGTGATGTCACAGCCATTCCGCCAGCTTCTAAGAAGCAAATTAACTTAAATGACATCATCTTTTCGCAGCCGCTGAAAAAACCGCTCCCCCCCCCATGACCTTGGCCAGCAAATCTTGGCATACATAGTTGCCCCCAAACCTCTTCAAGAGATTCCACCCAAAAATTTGTGCTAAATATTATGAATAGGTTTTTAAAAAAAAAAAATCAATTAGGGCCAGCATGCCCCTGCCCACATTGGCGTGCATCTGATTGACCAGGATAATTCAAGGGCACAGTGTTGCCACGTTTCGTGCGGACATTCAAACTGCAGCCCCCTTTCCCCATAGGCATGAATAAACAGTTTGTCAGCTCGCGGAAAACAAGGCAATACAGGTTAACAAGTGACAACATGGCACCTGGAGACCGTCAAATTAGGGTTAAAAGATAAAATAACTACAATAAAACTTCTATAAGTCGAATCTCCATGGGACCGGAAAAAAACTTCGAGTTATAGAAGATTCCAGTTAAAGAAGTTTGGATTTTTTAAAGCACAGAACTCTATAAGGGCCGGTTTCACCGAGCTTGGTATATGATAAAACCAGGTTTCTTTAGGAAAATCCATACAAATAGTTAGGGATTTTGAGAAATACCCTGGTTTTATCATATACTGAGCTCGGTGAAACCGGCCCTAAGAAAGCCTACCTTTATATCCAGTGACGAAAGGTGTTCAAAACTTAAAAATAACTGCCACTATCACACTTACAATGTTCCTCGTTGTTTTGTTGTAAAAAAAAATCTCCGTTATGGACATTTGCCTACTCTTATATTCAAGGATTCAATTGTCACAATCGAGTCAAACACTTCTTTCAGTACGTCTGGTAGACATAGATCAGGAAATTGAGCCTTTCTGTCCATGTGACCTACTCTCGACCCTTCGGCTGGGAAATGAGAAAATTTTCCGTACTCGCCAACATGAGCTTCGACTGAAAATGCATTTATATCCCATCGTAAGGCCCTGCCCTGCACTTCGAGTTATGGAGAACTTCGAGTTATAGAAATTCGAGTTAGGGAAGTTTATTTCCTATTGTGACCCGCTTTGCATTTAAACTGTGGGATCAGAAGGGTTAAAAGTAAAACGTCCTCAAAAATTTTTAACCAGATTTCTCACCCCTCCTCTCCTGTCAACCATGCATGAGGTAATTGGGAAACAATTAGAATTTGAAAATAGAGAAAGTAGATGAATATCTCACCTTGTTGACATTCCGGGTGAGATGCCCAACATGAATTTTTGTTGGTCGGGGAGTTGGTGACCTCTCCTTTCGCCTGCGCTTGGGGCTTAATGATTGGGGGCGATCAATCCGCCTCCTACCATCACGTTCTTTGGGTTTGGCATCTCTCTCATCCACTTTCTTCTTCTCCTCTGTTGGGGGGTCCTTCTTCTTCTTATCCAACACTATGACAGGGCTGCTGCTCTTTCGACGTGGCCTTCTCTTCAGACTGGTTCCAGATGAAGAAGAAGAGCTTGACGTGGTAGATGATGTTGTTGTTGAAGAGCCAGATGAAGATCCACTTGAAGATGAGGAAGTGGTGGAATCTGAAGACGACGAGCGGCTGCTACGCGATGAACTGCGGCTAGACGAATCACTTCCACTGGAACTTGAACTATCCTTCTTCTTATCCTTATCCTTCTCTCGACCACGCTCCTTCTTGTTCTCTTTGTCAGAGCCAGAAGACTCAGAAGCACTATCGCTGCTGCCTCGACGATTACGCGCCATGTTCTCGTCCGGACCTGAAGCTGGAAAAGCAACAAAGTTGGCATTAGATGTGTTAATGGACCTCTACTGCAGATATCTGATGTTTGGATTTGATTTACTGGGGAATTAATCCAAACTAGAGGCAGAGAGCTTTCTGATCTTCCTAAATTTAATTACAGAAAAGCTTCACAAATTCTCTAACATCTAACTGGTATAGGCTGTCACCTCCAGTGTTGCAGTAGAAGGGTGGAAGTTGTCAGAACCAAGCACACAAGTTACTCCTTTTGTGACTGGTTTGCATGGAACTCGAGCCATTAACCCTTTGAGGCCTAATGACATCATATGACATCCTGCTGGTTTTTGAACTGTGAGCTCTTGAGTTTAGACAGAAATGGCACAGTTGAGGCTCAAACTACTCCTATCACCTCGTGGAAAGGGGCTCAACTACCATGGTGTGTGCTAATAAGTTTTTCCGCCTCACAGCGTGAGCTAAAAATACCCCCTCCCGAGGCTTCAGAACAGGGTGTCCCGTAAGTCTGGACTCTGAGGAATTTCTCATAGTACAGTGTTTTAGTATTAATATGTAACCATAGTAACAATTTTAAGTGGCTTTAGTTAATTTAAGTGGCTTTAGTTAAAGTTAATTACATTTTTAATTTTGGTTTTCTGGAACACCCTGTAGATGAATTTTTTCCGCAATTTACATTTAAAAGGACCACCACCAGTTAAAATGATAAATATTGGAACATATTGTTTTCCATTAATATCACTCTTACTACAAATTTTGGTCAAGAAAAAACGGCCCAAAAAACCCTGCCGTTAAAGGGTTAATAAACAGTCTGATCAATTTCCAAGTAACATCATTATAATTTTAATAGAGGCAAAAATAAATTTTTGGCAGTAAAGAAAACACTTTAGTTTAAAAGTTCACCCACTGAACTGTTGCATCAGGGAAAGAGGTCAATGAAAATGATCACCTTCTTTGATTCGCAATCAAACAATATAAATTACAGTTTAAAAACCATTAAAATAAAGACGTTCCTTGGGTTTAACCCTTGGTCTCCCGTTCCATTTTGCACTGTTCGGGTAGGGGTTTAAAGAGCGCCCTAGTGAAAATCACTGGATCTGGCACCATTGGTTTCGCACTCGATTCATGCACAAGAGGGGGCTGAACATTGTGAGACATACCTACCGACGTTGCATATCACGAGAGGGCAGCAACCGCCCCATAAACTATGCACAAGAAGGTGGCGTCATCCTATTACATCATCTCCGCGATTCTTTACAGGCAGCTTCAACTCATCCAAAAAATCCAAGATAATTCTATATGGTTGCCCAGTCTCCCTGATGAATTATGAAAACATTAGCGTCTGTTAAAATTTTTTTAAAGGTCCCGTTTAAACATATGTAATGTGATCCAGCAGGTGCAAAAAAAAAAAACAGGCGGCTCAGGTGTCAAGCGGACAACGCCCCAAGCTCCAAGCAGCCCGCCCGGCCAACTAGGTGCGAGGATGCTTTTGACGACCAACATGGCGCCGGGGAGATTGCCTACTGTTCCCAGATCGTTCTGATTTTTTCCCTGGCGAAAAGTCGCAGAATTTTGGGATTTTAAAAAATGGCTTTCAGCTGGATGGTCACACACCGGGAAATATGCGGCAGAGAGCTGTGTATTTAAATTCGTGCAGTAAGTGTTTGTTTTGGGTTGTTTTAAATGAATGAAGGCTTTGGCCTATGACATTGTGCCATTAAAAATATCACGCGAGTGCCGAAAATAGTCATTCACATATGATCTACGAACATTTCTGAAGGCTATGGTGAAAGATATTTCCATCTAGGTGATACCAATGAATTGTAAAAATTATTATGTGTGGTATGATTATAATCATACCAAAGTCCCTCACCACCCATTCACTGTGTGCCGGACCCAAGCAACTGCAGTGGGCAGTGGCTGTCGCGTGCGACCGAAGTGGCTACATGTGAACTGGCCCTTATTAGACTAGAATGCCGGTATAGCCACCAAATCATGCATTTCTAAAAACTGGTCTACCTTGACTACACGAGTATGCTGCTTTAGGTGAGGTAATTTTCAATATCTGGAAGGGATTTTGATACAAATCATTCTGGTTTTAGCTTAACTTTCCTTCACTCCACATTGACAACAACCCCCACCCCCTCAGACCTGTCCTTCTTTCCAGCATCCCAGCACTCCTGGCATAAGTGGAGGGGTTCCACCTTTGTGTCTTCTGATAGGCAGATAGCCATAGTTGCTTTGGCTCCTTCCTAATCAAACCAAACCAGAAAGAGTACTGTAGACCTTTTGCCTACTGTCTGAATGGTTGGTGGCTTGCATGGCAATCAGCAAGAAGGACTGAGTGTTCAGACCAAACTAGCACCTCTGTGCCTATAGTGGGTGCTGGGGCGAAGCTGGGGATGGCACCACCTTTGAAATATAAACTCAATGACACTGCCATTGCAAGATAACTGGGCAGAGACCTTCCTCCTCTACCCCACCCAACAACACAACAAGACTCAACATACTAGCCATGCCAACCCTACCACACAAACTATGCCAAATGCTCTGGCTAGGCTTATGAGTTTCGGGGTGGCAACTACATATACAGGCCTATTCATAAGATCTCTCTTCTTAAACCCTACTAGTCACTGAAGCAACGTGATTTCGCCCTGAATTAGCCATACCATACCATACCATATGCTTTATTTATGTTGGTCGGCCTGCAGCAACGGCCACTTGGCCGACCAACAATGCCTTCACACGAGACCAATAATGAAGTCACAACATACCTCTGCCAAGATCACCGGTCCGCTCTGGTCCGGTCGCCGCTCTTCCTCTCCCTACAACAACCGCACCGGGTACCACGATGACGCTGCGGAGAGCAGGGCGGAAACGGAGAGGGCGGCTCCCTGCTGGGATCACGATGACGCTCCGGAGACGCCGCTTACTAGGAGCCTAAAATAGCATGACGGTTAAATGTAGCGTATATCCTGCGTATATCTTGTAATCAGTAAGGGCTATTTATTATTGCTGTAAACCAGCTGTAAACCCATGCTGTAAACAGTTGTTTATATGCGTTACTCCCAAACTGCTACACGTTATGACGTTATCTATCTGTTATCAATACTCTTGTAGCAACTACAAAGAAATTACTTATTAGCTCTTGCTGTAACTCATTTCTGCTACGAAGCTCGAATACAAAATAATAACTGTGTACAATACGAAGTAGCGGATTCGAAGGAATGGTTTGTCTGAAGCTGTCTGAAGCGACGAAACGACAAACGATGACACCGGATGACACGAATGTGTTGATGAAACATTGAAACCAATCAACTACAGTACCAGTACAGTATAGTACCGGCGGTATACTCTTAAAATATTTGTCATAGGCCTACGCGCTCCCTGAGTTGTGCAGGAGTTTTTGTTGATTACTTTAGAAGAGCCGCAGGCCAATAAATTATGCTATACTACATGATGTAGACCTAACCTTTCCCACTTTCATTATTAGTTTATTAATAATAGCAGGTTACCCGGCGTTGCTCGGGTATGTTGTGTAGTGGTGGTAAGTGGTCGGGGTATCCATATCTGTATTATTTTAGGAAGTTTATTTATTAATAAAATTAGTATCTATATCTATCTCTGTAAATAAGGATGTGAGTTTGTTTGTCCCTTATTATAGAAATCCAGGGGAAGGCCCCTACACTGCCTTAAACTAGGTCATCAGGGGTTACATTTTTCGAGGAATTTAACGCCGCATGTTTCAGCTCCCGAAAATGAACGCTTCTTTGGAGGCATTTGATGGAGAAATACGTAGAAAGCGGACACCCGATATCGCCGAGAATGCACCTCTGGAAATTCTTTTCCATGGAGATGACCCCAAACAAAGTTATATATTGTTGATATTATTGTCGATAGTGGTTAAAGCAGAGGCGGTATAGAGTGTCGTGGGAGTTAGGCTCATTTTCGGACGTTGAAACATCGCCATTAAATTTCTCGCAATAAGTAACCCCCAATGAGCTAGGGGAATTCCCCTGGATTTCTATAGCGAATCCAAACACAAACAAATCCACAAATGAACTAAAATATAGATTAAGATACGAGGCTTTCAACGCAAAATAATACAGATTAATATGAAAATAATAAGATGTTATCTGGAATAAGAAAGGGTTATTAATAGTGGTACATGCATTTTTGCATTGTAAAGTAATTAAGAGGGAATCTGGTACTTTATATTAATTTTCAATCACATTGTACTGTTACCGGAGACTGATGTAGGCCTAATCATATTTACAAAATGGTTCATCGTTATTAGAATTCTAAACATTTATAATTATGTTAATTGATGGTTAACAAGTCAAAATCAAGGAGTTCGACGACATTTCGAAGATTTTTGTACGAGAGATATTCCTGGAATCACCTGATTCCGGACTGACACCCATTTTCCATGCTGATTCCTCGATTCCAATTTGATATAGGCCTACTGATTTCGCAGTAAATAGGATTCCGCCCGAATGCGCTGGGCCAACAATATTAGCAATTAATGTTACTGTTATTTTCCTTTAGTTACGTTGTGCAACACTGTGAGGAAAGTTTCATGAAACTAGTACATCGAGACAGTACAATGTACAACAAAAATCAAGATCACTAATGAATATTTGTAACAGTGATTTAAATCATCCCATATGACTAATACCGGTATGAATAGTAGTGTCTAGCGTTATAACCGTTACAGTAAAGTAGCATTTATTCCTGGGCCAAGAACTGCTATGTTATCGGTATGATCTGCTCACGTGGTCGTGCTCAAAGTTATCTGCTATATATACTGCTAGATGCATAACTATTGGCGAGCATGTCGTCCGCGTGCTTGTCCTACCCGGCGGAGAAAATTAACCTGTCGTTGATAAGGGCTGCTCAGAAGCGGATCAAAGCGCACGTGCACCAGACGCCCGTCTTCAGATGTCAGACTCTTGATCGGCAGAGCAACCTCAATCTTTTCTTCAAGGCGGAGCTACTGCAGAAGACAGGCTCTTTCAAAGCCAGAGGAGCATGCAATGCAGTACGTGCATACTGCCGGAAACTAAAGTTCTGGGCAGTTGTGGTCACATGTTGAAAGTGTCAAAGTGTCATGGACCAAGTGTACCTGTGGGTATATGAGTGTTTTGGATGAAGTTGTTGACTACCATATCTGCGCTGCTGCATTATGTGCCTACAACATGCCTGCAACAGTGTTACTTCAGTAATTGTGTATACATGTAGCAGGCATGTTGCTTTGATCATTTGAGAACCTATGGACATAATTAAGCACTGGATTGTAGTGGTAGACTGCCTCTGCAGGACAGCATATAGAAGGTATACAACTCTATTGCAGAAGTTTTTAGTTTCCTGAAATTTTCACTGAGAGGTGATGAAAAATCGAGCATAAAAGAAGTGAGGGGTGTGCTGGCAAAAGGTGATAACCCTCATTTTTGTCATTTTTGACCTGAACACCTAGCAACTATGTAAAAGACATGTCAACAAACAGTTTGGTATACTCTAAGTTCACATATCATGCACGAGATGGCAACATAGACTAGATCATAACCCACATTGCCTATGATTTGTGATAAGAGTGCAAACTTCAATTCGCTCTCCTGAAAAATTACATTTTTGAGGGTTGTCACGTTTTTCCACCACACCCCTCAAGTGCGAGTGAAGTTGGACTGGCGCATCTTATGGAAATAGTAGGGCTACATGGAGCAAGAGAGAGAAGCGTGGGTGGAATATAATTTTATTTGAATCTTGATCCGTGGAGATAATTACACATTAACTTTGGCTGCTTGTTTCAAAAGTATAAGGATCGCGGTTTGTGTCAAAAAAGTTCATTTGGTCTCACTGTCCCGGCCTGTGTGTGATATGCAAAGGAAATTCACAAGTCATACTGCATCAGCCACTGCCCCTAGTCACGAGAAGGCGGAGTCTTCAGAATGGGACATGGGAAGGAAGTACCTCAAGCCCTGCGTCACATCATTATTGAGGAGCACGGAAAAGGAACGCTGGCCCATGCCATAGCCAGGAATTTGCACCTGTCTAGGATCACAGTTGGTGGCATCATACGGCAATATGAAGAGACTAGGTCATCCCCCAGAAACCCCTGTCTGACATGACCACAGCTGTAGACGAAGAGACTCTGCGAAGGGTTATCCTAGGAAACATGTGCATGACAGTGGCAGAGGTCAACTATGAGTGGTCTGGAAGAACTGGAAAGACAAAGTCAACATCCACATGCCTTTGCCGGATCCATAAGTTCGGGTATAATTTAGAAAATGTGCATGAAACTAGATGTGGGGTTAGTTCTTGTGGTGAACCTTCATTTTCTTGCAATCAAGGACTAATAAGAAGAAACAATTCCTGTGCCTGCTCGCAAAAAGAAATACGTAGACTAGTAGAGCATTGAATCTGGTCCAGCATCAGTGGGACCGTGGGACATTCATTGATAAGTCCAAGTTCGAGGGGCACACGAATGCGAGGTTTATTTTATTATTATTTTTATTATTTTATTTTTTGTTATCCCGTGATAGAGCTTGTGGACCTCTCAGGGGGGAAGGGGAAGTTCCCAAGGGAGGGCACCGTGCGATAGCCATTTCTGACATTCTTTAACACCAGGCCTTTTCTCCTGGCACCGAGCAGAGAAGGGAGTGCAATTCTGCTCCGGCATGTCAGGAGAAAAGCAGAAAAAGACCCGGCCAAGCAGAGGTGATGGGGACGGGATTTGAACCCCGGCCTCCCGCTTGGCTGGCCAGTGGCGTAACCGCTAGACCACCATGCCGGCCCTAATGCGAGTTATTTGTAAGCATGATGAAGAATTTTATCCGGACTGCTTGGCCCGCGGTGTTAAGTTCCCAGACAGCTTGATGGTTTGGAGGTGTACTGGGAACCGAGGCCCAGGCTAACTCCACTTTGTGTCGGGGACTATCAATGATTTGGCGTACCCAGCCATCTTGGAGGAGAGGCTTCTACCGTCAATCTGTGCACTTTGTCCAGATGGCAAGTACAACTTTCAGCAAGACAGTGCATCCTGCGACACGAAATACACCAAGAAATGATGTCTGGAGCAGCACAAAGTTCCTGTTATGCTGAACTACCCTTCAGACAGCCCTGACTTGAACCCCATCGAAAATGTATGGCTGATTATGAAGAGGAGACCGGGTCATCTACGGCCACGCAACATGCAGGAATTTAAAAGATGTATGACAGAGGCTTGAGGCAACAGCATTACCCCTTAGTGTGCGCAGAGCATCTGGAATCCATACTTCCCACTTTGAAGCAGTCATATCTGTTAAGGGGGACACAATGCAGGTTTGAACAGCCCGGACAAACCTTTTTGACTTGCAGAGCCTTGCGCTTTTGAAACAAGTCGGCAAAGTTAATATGACTGTAAGTATTTCCACAGATAAAGATCATAAGGATTCCACCCATGCTTCTCTCTCTTGCTCCATGTACTATTTCCATACTCCAACTTCACTCACACCTCTTTAATGCTCGATTTTTCATCACCCCTCTCCCCTATACTCTTTTGCCTGGTGGGAGGACTGCCCATGCAGCTTTCAAACTTCCTCTAAATTTAGCTACACAGGAAAATGCAAGGTGCAACATCAGCAAGGGTACTGGGATGGCACAACTTTTGAGTCAGTGCAGGTTAATTGTTTGGGATGAGTGCACCATGTCCCACAAAGCAGCTTTTGAAGCTCTGGACAGGACACTGCAGGATATCCGGGAATGCAAAAAGATTATGGGTGGAGTAACTTTGGTTTTGGCTGGGGACTTCAGACAGTCATTGCCTGTTGTTCCACGAGGCACACGAGTCGATGAGATAAAAGCTTGCCTAAAGTCTTCTTATCTCTGGACTCATGTTAGAAAATTCAATCTCTCTACGAACATGAGGGCCTATCTGCTTGGTGACTACTACTCAGAGGAATTTGCATGCGACCTGTTGAAATTAGGAAATGGCCAATTTAGAACCGATGCCCTATAGGAAATGTTGACATGGGATTGATCGGTACGAAGGTGTCCTCTGTCGATGAATTAAAATTTAAGGTCGTTCCCAATCTTTGCCTCAACTACCAGAGACACAGTTGGTTGTGTGAGAGAGCAATATTAGCTCCGAAAAACAACACCGTCAATCTCATCAATGCACAACTCCTCAACCAACTACCTGGTCCTTCCCACTGTTCTGTGGACACAGTCCCAGACGAGGCCCAGGTTTTATGGTGTATTGCAAAGGTCCAAATCAATGAGTCACTCCTATGGAAAAGTATTTCATAACCCGAGCAACGCCGGGTATTCTGCTAGTAATAATAATAATAATAATAATAATAATAATAATAATAATAATAATAATAATAATAATAATAATAATAATAATAGGGTTAGTGCACCGCCCTAATTTGGGCATCTGGCACGGTACCTTTATTTGCTTAAGATGTACAAGCTTTTACAGGTGGTCCTTTTCCGTATCGCCCGGGTACCACGAGCGAAGGGGGGATGAATAGGAGGGGATGTGCAATGTGCAGTGCAATGTCTGAACTTGGTCATTTTGTGAACTCCCCCGGGTGGCTTAGTCTGTCGGAGATTGCCACCCGAAATGAAGCCAGAGATGGCCCAACTCTGCACGGATAAAGGTGGGAACCCCGGGTGGGGATTGAACCCGGGACCTTAATATCCGTGGGCGCGCACGTTACCTCAGCGCCACTTCATCTCCCTAAGTACAGTACATTAACCCAGTGGTTTCCAACCTTTTACCAACGGCGACCCCCTAAACATGTTTCCATAAATGTGCGACCCCTCCTCCCCTCCCCCGGCCTCCCTACAACTTCCCCCTTTCCTGGAAACATACACTCTGTACGGCCGCAAAAATGGGTCAATTGACACAGAAATTGCAAAAAAAAAAAGTTGAACCAAGGCTCGCAACCCCCCGGTTGGAAACCACTGCATTAACCCTTTGATGGCGGTTTTTTTTTGGGCCGTTTTTTTCTTGATGAAAATTTGTAGTAGGAGCGATATTAATAAAAAACAATATGCTCCTATATTTATCATTTTAACTCATGGTGGTCCTTTTGAATGTAAAATGCTGGAAAAATTCATCTACGCCTTTCAACGGGGTGTTCCAGAAAAAAAAATTAAAGTGCAATTAACTTAAAATGTAATTAAATTTATTTAAAATTTTAAAGTCACTATAAAATTGTTACCATGGTTACATAATACTAAAACATTGTACTATGAGAAATTCCTAAGAGTCCAGACCACGGCCTATTACTTAGGTCGCGCATTTAGCTGCGCACGGACTTGGCTCTGCCGTCCCTCCACTGAGCACTACTTCAGACCTTGTTTGGGTGGCTGGCTCTGGAAATTACTCTAGTGACCCAGCTGCATCGGAAAGAATGGTTTTGGTTGGTTCAGAAAGCGTCCGCCTGAACATGACCATAAAAGTAGTGCTCTGTGTACCGACGCCAGCGCCAAATAGAACATTCTACCATGGGGGGGAGTGCAAGTAAGCTAACAGCCTTCCCCATATGGCTAGATAGGGAGTATCCGGGGGCTGGTCCAGACACCCTGTTCTGACACCGCGGGAGGGAGGGATTTTTAGCTCACGCTGGGAGGCGGAAAAACAGATTAGCACACACCATGGTAGTTGAGCCCCCTTCCATGAGGTGGTAGGAGCAGTTTGAGCCTCAAACTGTGCCATTTCTGTCTAAACTCTAGTGCGCCCAGTTCAAAAACCAGCAGGACATCATATGATGTCCGTAGGCCTTAAAGGGTTAAAGAGGGGCTGCATAGCTATGAGGGCAGAAAGAGACAGATACACACCCAAAGAGAAAAGAGTGGTCATTCTGAACCCTACTGGGAAAACAAAGAATACCTCATCCAGTGTCTCCTTACCACCAGCAGGGATCAGCATGCCTGTAACCCACAATTCTTTTTGCATTGGCTGACCTGTTGGAGATCCTCTGATCCTGCCTCTAGGAGAGAGTGCCTAATATTTTTTTGCCATACTATTCGATTTTTTGCACCCTATTTTGGAGTTTGTAGTTCGCTATCTTAAAGAAGGTCAATCACAAACTTACAAAGTTCATCATTTCAGGTATTGCAACTGAAAGAGACTGCTCCCAGTGTCCCTGGAGTTGTGACCCATAGCAGTGGAAATCATGGCCAAGCAGTGGCTTATGCAGCAGCCATTGCAGGGCTTCCTTGCTCTGTGGTTGTCCCTGAAGGTGCTCCAGGAGCAAAAGTGAATGCCATCAAAGGGTATGGGGCTGATCTAGTTTACTGTAAACCGACACCAACTGACCGCAAGGAGACCTGCCAGAGGATTTCTGACCAGACAGGGAGGACAATAATTCATCCCTATGACAACTATGCTGTCATGGCAGGACAAGGCACTATAGCATGCGAATTCTTAGAGCAAGTGCCACAACTGGATGCTATCTTGGTGCCTATCAGTGGAGGTGGAATGACTGCCGGTATTAGTGTGGCTGCCACTGAGATCAAACCAAGTTGTAAAGGTGAGGGTTAAAGAGGCTTCTGTCAACAATGTTGCAGAATAATAATGGAAAGAAGAAGAGTACAAATGGGTTATGGGTAATAAGTCTGACTTATGCTGTTAAAAGCACCCACGTATGCAGGAATATTATGTTTTATATATAACTCGCAGGATACCCGTTCTTCACACAGGAATTGAATGGTCTATTACCATGGCACCATTGATATTGTTGAATGCCATTGTTGCCATGGTATTGTGTTGACGCTACTATGGAAACAATGAATCAGCAACAGTCAATCACTGTTGATGTCATAGAAACCCTGTTATGCTATAGCTATGGTAGCTATGATAACCCCGTTGCTATGGTAACCCGTTGCCACAGTACCTCAGTGCTGCGGTCCGCCCGGCCAATTAGGAACGAGGCCACTTTCACGGCTGCAATGGCGCCGGGGGAGTTTGCCTACCCTTCAGAGATCTTTCAGATTTTTTCACGCACGAAAAGTAAGTCACATATTTTCGGGAATTTTTAAATGGTTTTCAGCTGAACGTCCACTTACCAGGAAATATGTGGCAGGGAGCTATGTCTATTTAAATTCGTACAGTAAGTGTTTGTTTACAATGAATCAGACCTTTGGCCTATGACGTCATGCCACGAAAAATATCAAGCCGGCGTAAATACTCATGAACATATCAACTACAAACAATTCCTAAGGCTATGCTGAAAGAGGGGAGGTGCGGTGGCCGAGATGGTAACATCTCGGCTTGCTGAGTGAAAGGTCCCAGGTTCAATTCCCGCCTGGGAGCTCCCTTTCACCTGCTTCAGGAGGGTCTCTGACATGCGCCTTGGAGGTGTCTGGCAACCTAACCTCCTGGGGAACAGCACGTGACCCCTTTCCAGACATTGCACTTGCACCCATGTTCCCTCCCCAAAAATCCCTATCCTTACCCAATGTCCTTGATAACCTGTACCGGAGTTCGAAGAAAAAATGGAAAATGGAAAATGGATTTAAAAAAAAATACAAATTACCCAGTGATTGGCCTACATAGGCCCTGTTGGGGGGTGGTACACCACCATCAATTTTCTTGTCCTATTTTCTTTCCTCCGGTGCATGGGGACAGGATAGGGATAATGAGGGGGGGACACTGGTGCAGGTGCAATGTCGCAAGTTGGGGGTCGTGTGCAGTCACCCAGGGGGCCAAGTTGCAAGTCACCCCCCTAGGTGCAGGTCAGAAATCCCCCACCGACACCGCACCTCCTCAAGGACAGGACAAGGAATGGAATGGAAGGAAGCGGCTGTGGCCTATTTTTATGGTACGATCCCGGAATTTTTCCGGGGGTGACCTTGGAAAACCACAGAAAACCAAGGTCAGGACTGCCGGCAGGGGCGTACCGTGAGTTTTTGGCAGGGGGGCAAGGGAGGAGATTTGCCCCCCCCCCCNCCCCCCCCCCCTTCGACATCGGGGAAGTAGTCGTACACCAAAGTCTCTTCTGCAGCTCGTTTCTTGGCACACCACGTCGGCAGGGGTAACCCAACAATGGTCACTGTTCCTTGCGCCTCTTCTGTATACAATAATGTATCACATTCATGAACGGACCCCGGAACAATACGAAGCGGACGAAACTGTGGCGCACCCAGAAAGTTCCTTTGGGGTGGGAAGGGGGGAAGGAAAACCCCGTCGCAGGCGAAATTTTTTTGGGGGTTCAAAGTCACAAGCTTAGGTGAATGAAATTATGTTCCTTCTTTCTCTCTCTCATTTTGCGTCCCCTAAATGTTGGCGCCCGGGGCGACTGCCCCCGGCTGCCCACGATATGCCACTGACCGCCGTACAGTAGGATCAAATCAAAATTAGCCGGTCATATGTCAACTTTCCAATGTTTTTTTGAGGATTTGAAACTCGTGTGATTCCATAGTAATGATATGTGAGCACCTAAAGCTGTACATAGTTTTGCACAATGGTTAATTCAAGCTTGTGGGGAGTGCCTCAAACGTGACAAAAATTGCGATTGCGCAAATTTCTTAATTTTTTGTCACAAATTGGCAGATATAAACGCTCTGGGACATTGCGTAAAGAGAGTAACAATATATTTCTCTCTTAAATGTCATAGGCCCACCCCTTAGCCATATAGTGGAACAAACCTTCCTTACCTCATGTGGGTTTTGGGCAGTTTTTTGGCCCAATTTCTGAAAGGCTCAATTTGAGCGTTTTCTTTAATAAAAGGAGGCATACAAAAAATCGTATAAATATGTAGGCCTATACTCTAATTTGGCGCTAGAAACGTAGGGAGGGAGTGTCTGGATGTAATCAGCCTAAGTCCTGCTGCAATCACCGGCAATGTTGCCTGCTGGAGGTCTGAACATTCCGAAAGGATAGGCTTACTGTACAACAGGGCAGCGCGATTTTTTTTTCTTCGAACGTTGTAGTTCGCTGTTGAAAAAAAGGTGTTGGGCGATCCTTTTAGTGGGAAAAAAATCTGAATCATGTGGGTTAATATCCTGAGGCTCCGCCAGGGGCGTAAGTGATGCAACTTTCGGGTTTTCGCTTTTTGGTGTGCAAGTACACTTATCCGCCCTATAAATGAAAAGTTGTGGTCCTTTGGGGGTGAAATGTCGTTATCTTTGCGATATCTTGCACCGTTGACGAGATATTTACCAAAATCACAGGTCCAAAAATTATGCATGAATACTGGGGTGGAGCGAAAAAGATATAAGTTGTCCGATTAAATCATAGTTAAATCGCACTGGGTGTCAAAAGTTGTGTATGGACAAATATAACACTGGTGGATTTTTTAAATAATTTTTGTACTTCATCTTCATTCGCCGCAAGATGAGCCTTCAAGTTTCGCAATTTTTGCGAGAACAACACATTATTATTACATTATGCAACATGACCTTTGTCCATGGAATGAAATCATCTGCCTGGAAAAACCACAAATCCCAATTTTAGATTAAATAGGAGCGATTTTACTCTCGGATGTCGGCCACATTGGATCCGCCATTTTGAATTTCGAATATTTAGCGACAGATTTGAATTCCTCGACCATGAAAACCCCTGACTCATTAATTTTATCAAGAAAATGCAATTTTTTAAACTTTTGACCGGCTTTTTTCGATTAGGTCCTACTGTGCGCCGGCCTCTGGGACTCGAACCCAGGACCTCCCGATTAGCAGTCGGATACCATATCCACTCCACCACTACTGCTTCGGTAGAAAATGGAAATATGGTGATATTCTACTCCTCAACATTGACACTGATCTCATGGGGTACCGTACAACTTTTTAAAAAAATTAAAAATAAACAAATTTCCATCAGGGTGATACCAATGAATTTTTAAAACATTATGTGTGGTCGTATGATCATACAACCAACATGGCCGTGGGAGACAAAGGGTTAACTTGTGACTGAAATTTAGCAAGCTGAGGAATACCAATTTGATGAAGGACAGGTAGCAACATTGTGATCAACACAAAGTGAGGTCCTGCCCTGTTTCTTACAGTGTTTGCTGTGGAACCTGCTGGTAAGATGCTTCAGCCATGTTTGGAGAGTGGCGAGCGCCAATGGTCCAACCCTCCTCGCTTCTTGGATACTGTTGCTGATGCAATCAGACTGCAGCAAGTTGGAGATTTGACATTTCCAATATTGTGCCAAAAGGCTCAAAAGAAGGTGTTCAGTGTAACTGATCAGGATATGATCCAGGCACAGAAACTGGTTTGGGAACGGATGAAGGTAAATATCATAATTTGTCTTAATTTTTGAAACACTTTTACTGCTGCAATTTTACAGCTTGTGGTGGAAACTGCTGCTGGAGCTGCAGTGGCAGCTGCTTTATCTCCTGAGTGGAAATATGTTGATCCCACTGTTAAGAATGTAGGGGTTGTTCTATGCGGTGGAAATGTGGACCTTCACAGCCTGCCATGGTTGACGGACCCATAGGATTTGTGCAACAAAAATATTTTTAAAATGATCTACACGAGATGTGTTATTGAACAACAAATTATAGTTAGTGATTGAGTCCAGGAATGTTGGCATACAGTGAATACAGTGGAAAAAGTGTATTAAATTGTCCAGCAGAAATGTAAAATTCGAGGTGTGTAATAACAAGAGTGTATGAATTCATAATAATGAAAATCACAAGAGCACTTCAGTTGTACGGGTAATAATTTTTCACCTCTCACACCTTAACATTAATGCATCAACAAACGTGGCACTTACTGCTGTGTAATAGTATAAATGAGAAGTAAGTTGTGGCCACCCTGACAAGCCTCACTGCTCTCATTGGCTCACTGGCAAGTATGGTATAGAAGCTGACAGCTGGTGCCAATTACGTGAATAAATCTGGGGCTAGACGTTGAAGAGGAGGCAGGAAGTAAGTAATGGGGTTAATTCTGTAAAAACTTAAAAATAACTGTCACTATCACACTACAATACTTAGTTTTTTACAACAAAGCAATGAGGAATCATTGCTTTGTTGTAAAAAACTAAGTAACTACTCTTAGATCGGCTCTCACTCTTAATAAAGGATTCAATTGTCACAATCGAGTCAAACACTTCTTTCAGTAGATGGCGATCAGGGAAGAGCCTTTCTGTACATGTGGCCTACTCTCAACCCTTCGGCTGGGGAAAGAGAACATTTTGCATATTTTTACCTGGGCATGTTCCTAACCATGTCTGCATAAGGTTGACTGGCTCACTAAGCGAGACAATTAAAAATCTGCAAGGATAAAGGTACGCTCACAAGCTTTCAAGAATCAGTTGTAGCGTGGACGAGAGTGAGAAGCTAATTCTTGCACCCCATTTATGCACTAAATTCTCACTCGTGCTCTTGAATTCTCTCAGAAACACTGGTTCTTGCATGCTTGTGAAGAAACCTTAATCTGCATTATGCCAATGTGAGCCCTGAATAGACTGTCTGAACAGTGGTATGACTTATACACCCTCATCCTTAATTTTATCACAGCAGAGTGACTTTCAGCTGCTTTAACCGATATATTGCTTACAATTTTAGTCACATTGTACGAATGTGCTTGTAACACCAGATCAATGATGCAGGTCATACTCGTAACAACTCTATTAGAAACAGAGTGGACTACTAGACAGTGTGCTACATATTATACAGCAATGCCCAACTCATTTTCAACCAAAATCTAAATCTGCTTGTTCTGGATATTGTCTCAGAGGTTCACCTGTTCTTCTGTTAAAAATATGAACATGGAGTTGGAGGTTGTACTGAAGAGTGATGAATTGAAAGGCCCAGAGTCTGCTCATATGAGCTGTGCTCGAAGGTCCTCTTTCCCCCCAGTCACTGTGGTTGCCAACATGCATTACAATACCATATCAGTCATCATAAATAGCGGGGAAAATCTCTAAGAGAGTCATAATTTCATTTAAAAAAAGTATTTAAACGGTATATCAAAATCCAAAGACAATCACCATTCTGAGGTCCGCCGGTTCACCTTCGTGGTCTGCTATGGCAGCTAGTACTGGAATAGGCTAGCTAGCTCTGGCAGGACAGCTTTTGCCCTATAAACACCGCGGTACACGATGGTGGTGGTGTGCTACCAGTGGTTAGGAACCAGGAACCTGTCTAACTACAATGACAAGGGAGCGTACATCACAACGTTCTAATTTGAAAAAACATTCAATGGAACACAGAATAAGTAAGTACCACAGTTCAAAAGCGAACCATTAACTAGTTTAATCCACTTGTTAACAGATGGCAGTAGCGTATGCCAGAAAATCTAATGCAGTGCTAGGGCAACAGGTGGCTCCGGGTGCTTGATCCGATAGGGAATTGCTATCGGAATCAACGAGGAGGGCAAAAAAAGTCAAGCAAAGAAAACGCGTGAATCATAATGCCATAATGCCCGCGAGCAATAGCGTAACTTGGGCGCTTCTGTAGAGCTTGTTGTCATTTTTTTAAAATTATTGCACTGTCCCGCAATAATCACCCGATGGCAGCCACCGAGGTGGGGTACCTGCAGACGTGCAACGGGTCGACGGGGGGCAATGACAGCGCCGACCAGCTGCTCAAAGTCATCGTGGTTGGAGACTATGGAGTCGGTAAATATGCACTTGATATTGCCATCACATATGTGCTTTTCTGTATACTGGTTTGGGCTGTTGCACTCGGCACTCTCGCGCCACGTGATACGGGTTAGTGTTCGTGTGTCCCATACACATGGTGATTATTGGGTCATATGATCCTGCATGATTACTTTTGATTCGAGTCCAAATATTTTGAAGATGTGCGAAGTCTGAAGATCTGGAGTAAATATAGCCTAATATGCTCATTTTTATGCAATACTAATCTCCATGCCTGTCACTGACAGCTGATTTGTAATGTGTAGAGGATTGATAACGTTTGGTGCAGAAGGTGTAATTTTGTATCATTTTGTAAGTTTTTAAAAGTTAGTCTGTACTGGTCCCATCCTCAAAATGTATTAATATAACATTCCCTGTCCCCTGCAAGGGAGACATGTTACCGTTACATTAGTGCAAGTGGCGATGTGTGTTCATGTATCTGGTTTGCTACACATGCATTTATGTTGATCCAGATCTCTCAGGGCTGCAAAAAAAAGGTTTTAATTTTTTTTACATAGGTCATTGAACTGAGCCACAATGTGCATGGCTTGTTTTTCCAGGATGCAGTGTGCTTTTGTACTTTGATTTTGTGCACATTTGCGTACCCTGCAGAATTTCTTCACTCCTGCACTTAGGTTCTATTGACAACTGAGGACTTGCTGGCACTGCTTAATTACCCCCATTTTGTGAAATAAAGAATGAGCTGTGCAGAACCAGTTCCTTGAGTGTTTTTGCCAAACAACAAAGAAGCATTACAGGAAGTCCCCAGTTTACAAACGATCCGACTTACAGTGATCCGTACTCCCAAGGCTCCCCATAAGGAAAATGTATAATTATCCCTCCACTCTCAATCACTTTTGCATACGTTGGTCGTTGACTGACACCAATTCCGACAAAAATGCTGTATAATTAATTATTAATTCAGGAACAACTTTCTTCTGCACACGCAAGCAAACTCCCATGATGTACTAGGTGGTTTGTTGGCGCAGAATCGCAGCGCCAACAGCTATTATTACCATGTATGCATTGTTCATCAGGGATCCAAGTTCCATACAAATCCAACTTACACACTATCTCTTGGATTTAGGTTTATTGAGAATTTCTTAGACAAAATATTACTCTATAGTTGATTTTGGCTTCATTATATAGATAATAATAGCTTGTTAAGTTTGGAAATGCCTTAAAATGCTGCTGATAGGGCTCATCCTGCATGTCAGGAGACCTGCCCAACATCCCTGTTGCATGCCTGGGATGCAGGATGCAAAATTCTGTAGGTCTGGGAGGTGCAAGTTCCACCATGTCTAGATTTTGTCCTCCAAAGGATTGCAGAACCCAAAAGCAGGGCTGCTCTTCCAATTGGGTTCTGAAAATCGGGTTGTGTAAGGGCTAGGAAATGCTCCGATGCACTGTATCCTGTGACTGACGAGGTAGGACTCACTCACTGTGGCTTATTGATGTTATGCTGGTATTCTTCCTGACTTACACTGGTTTTGGCTGGAGTCAAATGATAAAGTCAATTAATCTAATGAGAAGAAATGGTTGGTTGGGAGATGTGGTGAATATTTTGTATCCTTTTTGTTCTTTTGTAGGGCAGAGAGAAAGAAACTCCCCATTAAGTGAAAAGTAAAATTAAACTATTTTTAAGACATATTATCTATGGTCAACTGAAGAACTAGGTGAATTAATTCTCATGCTTGAAGTAGAAAGCCACTAATTTGGCATAAAATCTACATTTCAAAATACATGGTGAGATGAAAGAATGTTTTACTGTGTGAACTAAAAATACACGCCTTTTGACTTGTATTGCACATATCCACTTTGATATAAAATGATATTGTACTTCAGTAAAAAATAGCATAGGTTTTACTCGGCTTTACTTCTTTGTTGAAATGCTGCATTCATACAGGGTGTTCCAAGGTCGTGGGTCATTTTTAGTGTTCACTAATATTGCCTGAAGTAGTTATTTTTGTGTAGCTTGTTGTGCCCTTATCCAGGTGCCCCATTATGCCCAGGCTATCGAATATAGCAGTTTCTATAGAATAGGCCCCCTGTTGAGGGTGCAACAAGCTACAAGGGTGCAACAAGCTACAAAAAAAGTAACAGCTCTGAGCAAAATTTCCTTTACCTAAAAGTATACCACTATACTTGGAACACCCTGTATTTGATGCATATACAGGGAGTTAATGAATTCAATCGACAAACTTCTAGGGGTAATAGAGGGGACCAAGACAAACATATTTCATACAGGAACCTGTGTCCAGAAACGCGTCTGAGCAACCTGTTTCTTGTCTATTGACCCCCTCTAGATGGCATTTCTAGACACGTGTTCCTACATGAAATATGTTTATCTTGGTCCCCTCTATTACCCTTAGAAGTTTGTCGATTGAATTCATTAACTCCCTGTATTGTACATGTATGGGGATGAGTAGGTTAGGGGTAAGCCCACTTGGATTCCTCGCTCAAATCAGTCATAAGTTATTGCACATACTGTACTCATATTTGTGCAGTTAATTGGATATATTACATGTACGTATTGTGATTAAGGCCCGACCATCTTTTTTGATTTAATTTTGCCCAATATGCATGGTAATAATTTAGTTTTTGTTCATTCGCCTGTGTTATTACTCTGATTAACCTTTCGTAACATTGTGTCGCTGACATTGACCAAATATTATTTATCATGAATGAGTTTTGATGCAATATTTTTTATTAGTAAAATATTGATTGACCTGCTTGTAAGCAATTATTCAGGTAAGTGCAATATATGCCTTCATTTTGTTTTCCTCTCAAAAGGAAAGACAGCAGTGATTAGGAGGTACACATCGGGCAAGTTCTCCTCTACCTACAAGCTCACAATTGGGGCAGACTTTGCAGTGAAAGAGCTCAAGTGGAACTCGCAGGTCAAAGTCAGCCTGCAACTTTGGTAAGTGCAATGGTCACACTTATGAAATGAATTACTTGTAAAGTTATGTTTATTCATGTCTTTTTTTAAAGGGACATAGCAGGTCACGAGAGGTTTGGTCACCTCACCAGGGTGTACTACAAATATGCGTAAGTTTTATACTACAGAATGTCTGAAAATAATATCCTCCTCAGAGCTTTTTGTCAGAAACTGGAAGCCATCTGGCCTCGGAGTGCTGTGTGTTGTGAAGCACTCTGACTTGATTCTTTAATTTAGATTAGGAGGTAGAAAGGTGCGTTTACATGTGAGTGATTTGACGAGCGAAATCTTCGCTGAGGGTGAGTAACTCAAGTAACCAATATTGTTTAAGGCGAAAATCTATTGTTAATTTCAGCCTCGGCGAAGATTTCACTCGTCAAATCGCTCACATGTAAACGCACCTTTAGTCTTCTGATAATATGCATTACCATGGGAATGATAGACATCTTCTGATGCTGTACATATGAAGAATTACCAGAAATCTCCATTGCATCTTGAACTTGCATGATGTAATTAACCCTAATAAGACGGGTGGTTTTTCGCGTTTTTGCAAGGATCTGCAAAAAATTCGCTTCCTTTGTCACTTGAGGCATGAGACTTGAGTACACTAGTGAATAAGATCGGCTAGTGTCCAGGATTCATCCTGAGGCCAATATGTGACCCTCCTCTCATACCATACGCAGTGGAAATTCTCAAATGCACAACCAGATGGCGCAGGGGGTATGTTTCGCACCTACTCCAATTTTTTGTCACTGTGCCTGCTTGACAAAAAGTATATCGGTATGTAGCCTTGGCACCTCTGAACAAAGCAGTACATAAGCGCATAGCATGAATTACGTCACAGGCCTGCCAGGCAAGTTATAGTGATAAACACAACCCCTCACGTGTGTAAACTTTCCTTGTGCCACAGCTGTTCAAAACCCCCGCGGGGCGTGCGCCCCTCCATCCAGACGGAGGCCAGCGTTGAGTTGCGCAGACACCTGCCAGCCGCTAATTGGCATTTACGAACATTATTTATTTATTTTAAAACTATTGAATCATCTTTTGCACTAATTTTAGGGTGGAATCTCTTGAGGAAGTTTGGGGGCAACTATGTATGTCAATGTGCCGGTCAAGGTCGGATGTTTGGTTTTTTCGAAGTTTTTTTTTCAGCGGCCGCAAGAAGATGATTTCATTCAAGTTAATCTGGTTAACCCGGTTTATTTATGCATGATTTTGTAGTCCAAAACTCTCGAGTTTTTATGCGCGAGGCAATTTAAAAAGCCACACAGAAACCATGTTACATAGTGGGAAAATGCTATAGTTTCGCCAGCAGAAATTTTTAATGCCACCGTATCAGCATATGATATGCCCGTCTTATTAGGGTTGAGAGACGATATTTAGAAAAAGATGACTGAAAATACTGGACACTTAGATTGTAATGACGTCATGCAGTAATGCCCCTAATGCCTTAATACGAGGGCTATTTTTTAAAATTAAGTTTCAATGAGATGTGAATGAAAAACTAGAGTGATGAAAAAAAAAAATCATACTTACGAAAGTTAGCCACATTCTTATGCTATTTTTCCACGTAGTCACCATCCCCATTGAATAACTTGTCATAACGCAGCACCATCTTTTGTATGCCTGCCCCATAGAAGGTTGCCGCCTGGCTGCTGAGCCAACCTATCACACATTTTTTCAGCTCTTAGTTGTTCTTGAACCCACTATGCACAACGCCTGTGATAGTGTAGCTTTCCTGTGACAATTTCATAAAGAGCTGAACACAAAATTTGGGGGGAAATCATCAGACAGGTCAGAAATTGTACCTGATGAGCTCTAAATCAACATTGTTGACTTTTCAGCAACTTGTCAGTCGCCACAGACTTTCTCCCATGACCTTCCTCATTATGGACATCATTTCGTTCTTCTTGAAAATTCTGATTCAGAATGTCACTCATGCACTTTTCTGCATACAAATTACAGTCTGTGACTTTTGGCTGCAATTGTCCTTCAGCTTGGAGAAATCTAATTACAGAGTGAACATAGCGTTTGGCGGGAGCGTCGATTGTATTAGGGTTAGAAAAGAGGGTGCCACGTTATGACAAGTGACTCAATATACAGGGTGTTCCAGAATTGATGACTCACTCTTTGAAACGCAATTACTTTCGAACGGAACAACATATTTATTTAAAGTACGTACCAAAACATCAAGGGAGGTGCGAAAATCTTCCATGTAGGTGGCAGTACTAAGCAATGTTCAGGTCCTGCAACAAAAATGGCCGAATCAAGACTGTCCTTAGAGAAACGTGTCCAGTGTGTTCGACTGTATTCAGTGACAAAAAATGCGACAGAAGTGTACTGTCAAATGGCAAACCTTTTCGGTGGACCAGCTCCTACCCGAAAAACTGTTGCGAGGATAAACCAACGGTTCGATGAAACTGGAAGTGTCTTGGATCAAAAGAAACCCGGCAAAGGGAGAACAGTTGTGAATGCAGAAAACAAACAGCGCATCCGAGATGCACTGGAAAGTTCTCCAGCAAAAGCAAAATCAGTCCGACGCCTGTGGGGTTATCTGAAGGAAAAGGTTTACCACCATCGAATCGGCTCCCTGGAGCATCTGCATGACATAATCACACAGGAGTTCAACGCGATCCCTGTTGACTTCTGTCGGAAGGTGTGCGACAACGTCCCCATGCGCTTGCAGGCCTGCATCGACGTGGAAGGGGGGGTGGTTGACCATACCATGGAGAACAGGTCTTAAGTTAGTATTTCCTTGATGTTTTGGTACGTACATTAAATAAATATGTTATTCCGTTCGAAAGTAATTGCGTTTCAAAGAGTGAGTCGTCAACTCTGGAACACCCTGTATATATGGAGAAGTACCAGAAGGATGACTCTCACTTTTGTGAGGATTAAAACATTTTCCTTACTCTTGTTTGTATTTTTCAGCTCATCGGAACTTGATTTAAAAATAGCCCTCGTATGATTATTTCTGAAAGGAAATTAATATTCACATATGCCTTATTTTTTTTTACAATGAATAATGTGTTATTCTTCATAAACATGTTTTCATGCGTCCTGCAACTTGAATTATTTCTGGTAAAAAAAAACACCAGTTTCTGTCATTGAAAAGCACTTGAAGGATATCATTAGTACAGTCTCTACATTTGATTGAAGTGATAGCTAGAGCTCATATTTCAGGATAGGTGCTGTCATTGTCTTTGACCTGTCACGGTTTGCAACTTTCAACTCGGTACAAAAGGTGATAATTCTGATTTCACCTTTATTTTGTGTTGCTTACATTTTCTCATTTTCAGTGGTTGCATGATGTGCGTGAAAAGGTACAGCTTCAAAATGGCAATCCCATACCAGTGCTGCTTTTGGCCAACAAGTGTGACATAAGTGGAATTTCCATCCCAATTGAAACCATCTCCAACTTCTGCCAAGAAAACAACCTCATTGGATGGTTCTTGACATCAGCAAAAGACAATGTTAATATCAGTGAGTACTGTTACCTTTTTTTCAAGATTGGTGTGTAGGTGGGTGTGGGGTGTGGGAAATATAGTGGCCAATTGATGAACTACATATTTCAAAAGTACAGTGTGTACCAAGTATTGTGGCCCTTTTAACTATTGCAAATTTCACCTGAAGTTGTTATTTTTGTGTAGCTTTTTGCACCCCGATCAAGGTGCACAATTATTCCCAGGTTGGTCGAATGTAGCAGCTGATATAGAGTATACTTGGGTGCCTCGATCAGGATGCAACAAACGACACAAAAATAACAACTTCAGGTGAAATTTGCAATAACTAAAAGGGCCCCAGTACTTGGAACACTGTATGTACCCAATAGGGTCTTTTACCCAAGGGGCAGGAGCTAAATATGGTACAGAATGAGTTTTGCCCTTAATGCCATGTAGGGTGACATGGTGGCATAATGGTTTATGGCACAGTCATACTACCTTGGAGGTTATGAGCAGTCCTGTATCATTGTTATTGACACAAGGAATTAAATTGCTACATCCTATTTTTAAGGGGCATGGTGTTACAAAGTCTTTTCAGTTCCAGTTCAGGTCCAGATGCCAATATGAAGTCATTTAATAACAAATTGGTAATTGGTGTTTGTGGCAATCTGTGCATGGTAATTTGTGAGTTATGAACATACAGTGGTTTAAATATAATAACACTGGCCAACAGTGATTTTGTAATATGATAATTTTGGCTGATTCTTATGTATCATAGTTTCTGATGCCGAAATTGAATATGAGGTCAGAATTTGTCCTAAGGGCTCAAATTTTTTGGAAATCAACATACTCTAGATGTTTTCAAGAAAGGGTCATTCACAGGGTGTTCCAAGTTTGTGGCACTTTTTATAATAGTTATAGGCCTACTGTAGTTGTAGGAAGTTTTGCTCAGGTTTTTATAATTATTATAGGGCAACACGGTGGCATCGGTGGTTGGAGCCACAGCCTTCCACCTCTGAGGTCCCGAGTTCGATCCCCGGGTCGGACGGAGGATACTTACGTGAATAGATTTTCTATGGGTTCTGTCCGTGTTCGCGTGGGTTTTCTCGGGGTTCTCCCGTTTCCTCCCACTATCAAAATCCATCACAGCGTAGGCAATGATTAAAGACGGTTCACGAAAAGATGATTCCCTGAGAGGCCCAAGGAGGCCTATCACAGGGTATCCATTATTATTATTATTATTATTATTATTATTATTATTATTATTATTATTATTATTATTATTATTATTATTATTATTATTATTATTATTATTATTTTAAAGTTTGTTGGGGTCCGATCCCCTTCAATGCCCCTGATAACTACGTTGGACGATATCAGTGATAACAAAAACAGCCCATGAACTTGGAACACCCTGTATATGAAATTGTCCAAACTGGTTGCTTGACTTTTTTAAAATTCGATTTTTTTGTAGGCCTACAATTACCCTCACATGTTCGTAGTTCAAAACGACTTGTTCTTTTTATTTTATTGTTTTTGGTTTTTACTTGGCGAATATATATTTGCTTGACAAGGGGAAGCATTTTCACAATTTCAAGGCTTTGCAGAAACTGAACTGGCCCCTATTTATCTTGTCATCAGGAGGTGAAAAGGAGTTTCTTCAGGACAGGACTGTCTACAGAAATGTCTACAGAAATGCATGAAACTAACAAAATCCTGTCCTCCAGAAAGGTGAAGGGCCTTGCACCTGGGTCACGTCCAGATCTGACAGTCAACTCTGTTCTCCAGAAATATTTTGAAAACAGATTTGAAATCAGCACAAAAAATACACACAGAAGGCCCCTATCAGTTCAATGTTACAACGAAAAAGTTAAGTTGTTGGCCAGCGTAATCAGGAGTATAAAAGAGAATCATATAGAGTAAAGTTATAGCTCAGCATGAATTATGCCAATGTGATTCCTTGAGGGACTGTCTCTCTGAACAGTGGTGTAGCTTGTACAGTGCTGGACATTAATGGTAGAGTAGGCCTACTGACAGTGGCATTTTCCAAGGCGGCAGAGGAGCACATCGAAGTGTTGAAGTACGAGCCTTGCGAGTAAGAATGATAGGCCCTGGGTGACGTCACCGACTGGGCACAATATTTATTATTATTTATTTTTTAAAATTATTTTTTAACAATTTTACCCCGTGATAGGCCTCCACAGGCCCTTTTGGGGGGCGGCACACCACCATCAATTTTCTGATTTGTTAACTTCAATCTCCGGTGCAAGGAATCAAGGACATTAGGTAAGGATGGGGATTTTTGGGGAGGGGACATGGGTGCAGATGCAATGTCTCAAGTTTGGGCCATGTGCAGTCCCCCAGGAGGTTAGGTTGCCAGACACCTCCAAGGTGCAGGTCAGGGACCCTCCCGATGCAGGTGGAAGGGAACTCCCAGGCGGGGATCGAACCTGGGAACTTCCACTCAGCAAGCCGAGACGTTACCATCTCGGCCACCACACCTCCCCCGGCTGGGCACAATAGTGTTTTGAACGATTGAGCCCACAGATGACGTCACCCAGTGCCTACCATTTCTAACTCGCGAGACTCGTACTTCATCACTTCGATGTGCTCTTCTGCTGCCTCGGAAAATGTCGCTGTCAGTACTCTACCATTAATGTCCAGAACTGTTGTACAGTTCCGTTCATAAAGAATGGAACGACTCTATGTGGACGAAATGTTTATTCTGTTCCCAACCCATGGGTCGCCAGCATGTTTTGAGGGGTCACGAGGAAGTCTGGGAAAAGGGAATCAAAATAAAATAAAAAAGAGAAGAGAAAAACAAAGCTAAGTAAGAAAATTTTAGGGGGGATATCCACATCAACACTACGAAAGCATTGCACCAGGTTGAACATTTTGGTCATTAAAATTTTTATTTTAAAATTGGGATGGATCATACGAGTCACCAGAGGTCCAGAAAAGGTTGTCCATAAGGTTTTGTCGAATTAAGGTTGGGAATAAGGCTCGATAATCAGGATAAACATTTCGTGCATAGAGTCATACCATTCTTTATGAGCGGGACTGTACATACATCCTCATCCTTGGTTTGGCTATAGAAGACTGGATGATGGCTAACTACTATGGATTAGCCACCCTGCTATTGCTTATAAATGTTGTTAAGCTTAAATGCGTGCACAAATGTTACCTTTATGGCCAGATCAAAGACATTTGGTATGCACTGTACTCCGATTATCTGGGTTAATGAATGCACGGGTGTCACCGGATAATCAGAAAATGCAGATAAGCCAAAAATTGTCCTAGACACCGTAAAAATGAGCTGCTATTCACAGGTTTTTAATGTACTACTGTACATGTGTATGCTACTTTAACTAAGGTTTAATCAAAATAATAGAACTTACCATAGATTTTTAGTTCGTCTTCTAGAAAAAGTCTGTTATATTTCTTCGTTTGTGAAACATATTGACATTTTTTCGGATTTTTATTTTTTATTTAATTTTTTGGCAATGCATGGATAATAATCCGCACCCGGATACTCGGGAGTACTTGCCCAACACCAATGAAGTTCGCCTAGCACGAAAATCCCCTGCATGTCGATGTTACAAATACGAATAACTTGAGAATGAATCATGTTTTAATGCCACAACTTATATGCCAATGAGCCACATGGAAGAGCAATGGGATAGACTATTGTTTATCCGCACCTTAACAACACGGTCGGTGTTAGGCCTCCCGACGGTTGGCAACGTTGCGTCGCAAACAGTCGGGTGCCTATTGATACTGCTGCATGGTTACATGGAACTGTGCTTTATTCTTCTTTTTGGCCTTTTGGGGATTCAATTCGGGATTTTGAGGTGATTAAGTGGATGGAATAGCCCTTTGTCTTGGTATTGCTGTATGGCTTTTTGTTACCGCAACAGTACTGTACATTGTTGTGGCCCTGTCAGGCATGGTACGTCGCCCGTGCGTGATATTTTTAGTTTTTGCGAAGCGAAAGCGGAGCTGGGCACTTATTGTGGGTTTGTATACGCCTACAATGCGGTCCTCATTGTGCGCCGCAGGCCAACGAACGTTATTGTGGCTTTGCCACGTGCGAATGACACCTTCACACAATCCTTTAAACCAACGAACGACATCACGCCAAATTCCGCCCCCCTCCACCCGGCTCTCCCCTCCAATCATGCCCACGACTCACTCTGCAGGCATACTACTGCACACGCTCATAACACACGCCTTATGGTGTGACATCATGTCGTTCTCTGGGTCAACAGACTGCAGTAACCATCATGGCTTTCATATTTCCCACTTCCTTCATTAATACTGTGGTCCTAGCACTCGTCTGATCGGGTCGCGTGGCAGTGGTAAGAAGACGCCCTTTGTTGTGCTCCCCCGGCAACCGATTGTTTGCGACCCGTAGCCAACATGTTTGGAGTCCCAACCCCGTCGCGTCGCTAGGTGCGGATAAACGATAGACTTTCCGAGCAATGTTGGGGTGAGATATCAATGCATTTGTCAGTGGAACAAAAAGAATAGGACAGTATTTATTTAGCACGCTGGGGGCAATGGAGTTCGCCCAGAGTGCTAAACGCGCCACAAAGTTCGCCTAGAAGCAGGTGACGTCGCCATGGGCAGCAATGACCGCCTCCCCACAACACAACATTGTGTTGAATGAGCTCTGGCACTTGGCTGGAGTGATGCTGTCCCAAACCTCCTGTAGTTTGGTCCTCAGGGATGCCTTGGTGCAACCCCCCGAAGGTATTTCCACCTTATCGTGGTGGTGGGGTTTGCATTTCTCCCATGACCCGAAGAGCTATGCCGCCGGTAGCTTCGTCTACTGGTAGGGCCACCCAAGCAGGACAGGTCTTTGGGATGGGAGACAGACTAAGAGAGATACGAGTCTTTCCTCTCTTCTTTTTCCTCTTTGTTTCTCTCTCCATCTGTCCCACCTTTGCGTCTTCTATAGCCAGATAGCCATAGTTGCTTTGGCTTCTTCTTAATAAACCTAAACCTAAACCTTGGTGCAAGGGTGTTTCCTCCGAAGTACCTTCTTCATGATTTTCCAGTCAGTCTCAATTGGATTAAGGTCCAGGCTGTTCGATGGCCACATAGATTGTCAATCCCCTTGTCTCCCAGCCACTTGCTTCTGCTGTTTTGGCATGGTGCGAAGTCCTGTTGAAATATTACGTTGACATCCAGATGTAAGGTTGCTATTGAGGGCACACACAGCGGATGGTCTCTCAAAATCTCCTGAAACATGGCTGTATCGATGGTGCCATTGAATCCATGAAAGTTGCCAAGGCCGACACTACCCATGCATCCCCACACCATAATGCTGTGTGGATGTTTGATGGTTCTGGTGAGACATTGGGATGGTATGCCTCCCCCTTTGTTTTGCAGTACTCGATTATGGATGTCCCTGTACTGACTAATTCGTCGCAAAACATGACTCATTCCACATCTGAGGCACCTTCTTCCAAAACCCGACAAATCCAATTTCCCCAAAAAATTAGTTAAGGGTGGAAATATGTTCTTCAAGATGTGTTTCATCACGTAACGACAAAATATTCAGCAAACATCGACAAATGCGGGTGTAATGGCCCGAAGAAAAGTGGCCGATCATGCAAAACCCGACAAATGCAGGCAGGAAGTACATATTCTATGTTTCTAAAACCGACAAATCCACCGAATCATCCATAACCCGACAAATCCAGCGTGAACAGCTCTAGTTGGCCTGGGATATCTTTCGTACTCAGACAAATCCATCTCTAAGCTACACATGGCACCACAGTGAGTTGTGCTTCCTCCCGTACGCGTTCTTTGTCAAGGCAGTCGTCTGGCAGTCAGACTACATAGGTTCCTGCTCCAAGATGTACGTGCCGGATGAACCCGTGACGGGACCGAGGTAAATGAAGACTCTATACATAAAAATACCAGTTATGCTGGTAATGCTGTTATGATACGTGACTGAAATATTCACAATTATTATCATAATCACTCCGACTCCGCTTCACACCACTTTCAGCCATGACCCTGAAGCTGATGTTCCTGTAATGGAGTCACCACTGGATTTTCAAAGGATGAGGCACAAAATATATGGGCGAGTGGCCTTCCGTTCGATTTGCCTGAAAATGGGATATGTTGTAGCCCAGACCATCCTGATCAATGTTGGATAGGGACATTTCGAGGTAGGACCTACAGGGAGCATGCTAATGACCTCCGAAGGTAATAGGGGGAGTAGTAGACTACAATAAGTCTCAGGAACTCAATGGTTATTGCATTAAATTATCTATTAATCTTTATTACCTATTCATCTGGTTCAAATTCTACTCCTTGAAGGTTGTCATCTGGAGTTTCCTCCAGCTGCACTTCAACATTCATTGCGTCAATGTAAAGAAGCAAGGTTTCTCTCACAGCAGTCTTCTAGCCTCTTCGATGAATAGCAATTAGCATGCTCCCTGTAGGTCCTACTTCGAAATGTCCCTATCCAACATTGATCAGGATGGTCTGGGCTGCAACATACCGTATTTACTCGCATATAAGACGCACTTTTTTTCCGATTTTTGTAGCTCAAAAAGTAGGGTGCGTCTTATACGCGTGTGCGTCTTATACGCGTGTGCGTCTTATACGGCAGGGCACAACGGGTGAAACCCGTGAGAAATCGTGAAAATTGTTTATTGAAAAATTTAAAAACATCGCACATTCGAATCAGTCATCGTCGCTCTCCTCGGCCGTCCACACACGTGCACAATTCCGGTGTGACCTTGCCACCTATACGTTTCAGATGCGTAGCATTGTCCCATTTTCCACTTGCCCCCACTTTTTACTGGAATCTAATGGATTCCACACGCACATGCATTGCACATGCATTGCACACGCATTGCACACGAGGTTGCTGCCGGCAGCTCGAGGCCAGTTCCCAAACTACGGCAATAAATCTGGGTGCGTCTTATATGAGTCAACAACCGATTTTCCACGATTTTTCGCCTCAAAACCGGGGTGCGTCTTATATGCGAGTAAATACGGTATCCCATTTTCAGCCAAATCGAGCGGAAAACTAGATCATATCCCATATGACCTTCGGAGGTCAATAGCATGCTCCCTGTAGGTCCTACCTCGAAATGTCCCTATCCAACATTGATCAGGATGGTCTGGGCTACAACATATCCCATTTTCAGGCAAATCGAACAGAAGGCCACTCGCCCATATATTATGTGCCTCATCCTCAATGCTGCAAAATCCGCCAAATCCACTCTCTTTGCAGCAAAAATCGATATATCCACAACGACTATTCCTGAAACTACGACTTGACGATGTTGATCATTTTCTTGTAAAAGCTCATTATATGCAGCATCCACATATGTAGCAGATGGACTTGGGTCGGTCTAGTAATATTAATTAGCTTCGGCACCACAGCTTTTTCTCAATTATCTCGGAACCATTTATCTTGGATTTATCGGGTTTGGAAGAAGGCGCCTCATCTGATGTGCCCAATGGATCCATTCCTTCTCCCAAGCAAGTCTTTTTATTGTTGCAGTGGCACCAAGAATGCTTTCTTCTTGGCCTGTTCTCAAGAGGGCAGGTCCTGATTTCATGAATTTACCGTTAGTCTTTGAGAAGTTACGCATAAAAGTTCATCTTCATGTCATGGATGCAGAGTCGACAGGTTGTTGTGTGCACCACTTTTTGGGTCACCTCGGACCATTTTAAAACCAGGGTTGTGAACCGAACCGAACCCTTGCTCCGTGAACCCGTTAACAGCGAACCCGATCCGGAGCAGTAGAGTCGGGTTCGGAGCGAGCGTCGGAACGGGGTTCGGGTTCAAGGCGGCTCCGGAGTTGAGTGGAGCCAAGGTCGGAGCTGGTTCGGAGCAAGCGCCGGAACGGGGTTCGGGTTCAAGCTGGTTCAGGAGAAGAGTGGAGTGAAGGTTCGGAGCTGGTTCGGAGCGAACGGGTTCGGAGTTGAACCCGGTTCAGGAGCGGGGTTCGGAGCGTGTTCCGGATCGGGTTCGGAGCGGTTCAAAGCTTGGTTAGGTACAACATACCAACCCAACAGGGGGAAAGGCAGCAAAACCGCTGGATTTACTCCAGAGTATGCATCATGTTTTCATGGTGGGAGAATGACATTTCCAAGCACCCGCGATACAGGGTGTACCGCAAATGTCACATTTTCATGCATGCGCATTTTTGTTTGTTACAATATGTCATGCGAAGTTTTGTATGTCACAATAGGTCATACGCATTTTTGGGATGTGACATTTTCATGTCTGACGCATTTTTGTATGCCACAATAATTATGTCATGCGCATTTTTGAATGCCTCAATATACGGTACCATACCCATTTTTTGGATGTCACATTCTCATGTCATATGCATTTTTTGTATGTTACAATAATATGATATTGTAACATACAAAAAAATGCGTCAGACATGAAAATGTGACATACAAAACTGCGCATGACATATTGTAACAAACAAAACTGCGCATGACATATTGTAACAAACAAAAATGCGCATGACATATTGTAACAAACAAAAATGCGCATGCATGAAAATGTGACATTTGCGGTACACCATGTATCGCGGGTGCTTGGAAATGTCATTCTCCCACCATGAAAACATGATGCATACTCTGGAGTAAATCCAGCGGTTTTGCTGCCTTTCCCCCTGTTGGGTTGGTATGTTGTACCTAACCAAGCTTTGAACCGCTCCAAACCCGATCCGGAACACGCTCCGAACCCCGCTCCTGAACCGGGTTCAACTCCGAACCCGTTCGCTCCGAACCAGCTCCGAACCTTCACTCCACTCTTCTCCTGAACCAGCTTGAACCCGAACCCCGTTCCGGCGCTTGCTCCGAACCAGCTCCGACCTTGGCTCCACTCAACTCCGGAGCCGCCTTGAACCCGAACCCCGTTCCGACGCTCGCTCCGAACCCGACTCTACTGCTCCGGATCGGGTTCGCTGTTATCGGGTTCACGGAGCAAGGGTTCGGTTCGGTTCACAACCCTGTTTAAAACTGATGGTCGCTGCTCCTTTTGCCGATTTTGCGACACATATTTTTCTCATCTCTTGGTTTTTCCTTGCTGCTGTACATAATAATATTTTTCTGGATAGTTCTTGTAGTTTTGTTACTTCATGTGTTGCCCCTTACCATGGAACATGGCACATGCCCTTCTTGTGGAACCAACATACGCAGACTTTCCTTATTCTTCAGAGCTCTTCCATATCACCTTGGATACCCCTGGAGGAATGGGCTTATCACCTCCCGTGATTGTTATTTTTAGACACAGAGTGCAATGAGTAATGGAATTGTGGCGCAGGGCAAGAGACCTGAACTTTTTTTTTCATCTGATACAACCACATCAGTCTGTATTTAACAGTGGGTGAACTTTGTGGCATGTTTAGCGCTCTGGGTGAACTCCATTGCCCCTGGCGCGCTACATAAATACTGTCCTATTCTTCTTGTTCCACTGACAAATGCATTGATATCTCGCCCTAACATTGCTCTTCCATGTGGCTCATTAGCATATAAATTGTGCGATTAAAACATGATTCATTCTCAAGTAATTCGTATTTGTAACATCAACATGTATGTGATTTTCGTGCTAGGCATACTTCATTGGTGTTGGGCAAGTACAGTGTATTTGCAAGAAAATAAATGTGCCTTTTTTGTGGGTCTTTAACATAGGATACATAAATTTCCAAGTGCTGACTTGGCCCATTATATCCCTCCACCCATGTAAAAATGACTCATCTCTAATCATAACAAATATGACTGCATTTTATTAAAGGTGAAGCGATGTACTTCTTGGTGAACCATGTGTTCAACTTAAAGTCAACTGAACCACCACTTGGAAGCATATCCTTGAGCAACAACAATGTGGAAGAAGCAGATGCCAAGAAACATAAGCCTAAGCAGAAGTGCTGTGGTTGAATAGATTTCTTCCACTTCATGGCGTTTTTAACATTTGAAGGGTTCAGCCTGTGATCTCATCACTGACAAGCGTAAAGCCCAGGCAATGTACTTAATGGCAATTTGTGTACTTTTTACTGGACTTAGACGTAAGAGAAGGAATGAGAAGCGATAGCAATCAAATTGCAGTTCTGCAAACATGTTTAAAGATGGACTTATTTTTTTACCAGTTTTATTGCATTGAAATATCATGTGTTCTGTAAATATTGTAAGAAGGACGAGTATTTTTAGTCATTTGGGATCTGTGCTTGTTGGACTCCCTCTTGATGATATGCATTACTTTGAAATATGCATTACTTTTAAGTAAGTCACAATACGGTATGAGTTGCTCAGTTTGATATTAGTGAATTTTTCAGATTATTTGTGTAATGTATTTTTAAAGGAGTAGAAATGTCCAGTAGCATTTTTTTGTGACAGATATTGCATTTCTGATCTATGCGACCACAAACTAGCCTAGTTAGTGCCATAGAGGTAAATGCAAAGTACCATGAAGCCTCATTAACTTGTAATAGGATCATTTGAAACACTACTTAACTTGAAATGATTATTGTTCCCCAGATGTTAATATATGATATTAGTCACTTTAATTTGCTTAATTCAAAATGTGTGCGTTTTAAAATTCAAAATTAATTTCATGCCTGGAAGGCAAAATAAACTGCATATCTGCATATTTTCCATGCTTCAAATTATCCCATTTATTCAAATTACGTTAAATTCATTAAAATCGAATTGCAAATGTCAAAATTGCAGTAGTAAACATGACAAAATTATGTTTTCACAGGTTTATGCATTTTTCCCATCAGGATAAAAATTAAGTGATGCAGATGTTACATGGATGGCATGTTAATCGTTAGCAACTACCACAACTGCAGGCATGCAAAAACAGACTCCGATGTACTATTTTACAGTTGTCTGAATGTTACAGTGGAGGACATGTTGGTGGGGCGGAAGAGAATGTTCGGACAATTCCATGTGACATTTTTTGATCCCCTGAGTTTTAAATTAACGAGGTTTTATTGTATTTTACTTGCACCTCTTAGTGGAATTTTTAGACATGTTTTTAAGCAAGAAGGGTTCTTATGACTCCATATCTTTTATATGTTGATCTAAAATTTATAAGTGTTGGCACATTCTAAGTGCAATGTAGAGATTTCAAGTGCCTGTGTGTTAGCAATAATAATTGACATAAATGTAGTAGACATCTCACACACAAAACTATGCATGATGCATTGAGCCAGTTTTCAGTAGCATGAGAAGCACCACCATTTTTATATGTTTCAAAATGAACAGTGTCCTGACAGTTTGGAAGTTCTAATTTAGAAACAGCAAGTTGCAGTGTGCAGTGTAACCATGACAATTAGTACCAAGATATGCAGGGTGCAAAAATTTAACGTATCATCATTTTAGGGGATGGTAGAGGAGTTCTAGGCAATCACTTCAACCGTAGGTATTGAGTCACCCCAGCCTAGTTACCGAGATAATTAGCGTTAAATCAAGAGTGCATTATAGCATCTTCCATATCATAGCCTACAGCTTACAACACTTTCATCGCCTAGCCATTGCCATCTAAAGAGATTGGGTTGAATTACCTTGTGTTTGAAGTCCTTTATCTCAGTAATTAGGCTGCAGAGATCTATGATACCTATACTTAAAATGATCACCAAGAACCCCTCTATCATTCCGCAAAGTGATGGTGCATTAAATGTTCGCATCTTGCATATATGCTGAACTTAAATTGCAATACACAGTATGTATGGACAAGGGGGTAAAGTTATTAAAATACACATTGCAGTACCTGGAGGGTTAACCCTGCACTGAAGAAATTCTTAGGTAGTTGTAATTTGAATTTGGTGGGGCAAGGGTGGGTGACACAGTTGTGCAGTGGTTAATACCACCACCTTCCATTTCTGAGGTCCCACATTAGATAGCAGGATCAGACAGAGGATTCTCATGTGGAAAGAGTTCCAATGAATTCTCACTGTGTTCATGTGGATTTTCTCAGGGTTCTCCTGTTTCCTCCCACATCAAAATCTATCAGCAGGAGTGATTAAATAAAGTTGGGTGTTTAACCCTTTGTCTCCTGCAGCCATGTTGGTTGCATTATAATGCAACCGAACAAAATAATTTTTTAAAATGCACTGGTATAACTCCGACGGAAATTTCTTTCACCATAGAAACTAGAAGTGTTACCTAAGGCTATGTTCATGAGTATTTATGCCACTCGTATGATATTTTTAATGGCACGACGTCATAGGCCAAAGGTCTCATTCGTTGTGGACAAACACTTACTGCAAGAATTTAAATACACATAGCTACCTTCCGCATATTTTCCAGTAAGTGGACGTGCAGTGGAAACCATTTAAAAATTCCCGAAATTCTGCTACTTACTTTTCGTGCGTGAAAAAATCAAAGATCTGTCAAGAGTAGGCAAACTCCCCCAGCGCCACTGCGGCTGTGAAGTGTCCTCGCTCCTAATTGGCAGGGCGGACTGCTCCGAGCTCTAGGCGGGGCCGCTTGCCACCTGAGCAACCTTTTTTTTTGCACCTGGTGGATCACATGATATCCTTTTAAACCTGCCCTTTAAAATTTTTGGAACTGACACTTTATGTTTTCATAATTCATCAGAAGGCAGGGCAATCATATAGAATTATCTTGAATTTTATCGAGAGGTGGAAGCTGCCTTTTAAAAAACATGTAGATGTTGCAATAGGATGACGTCACCTCTCGTGCATAGTATATGAGGCGGTTGATGCACTCTATCGAAATGCAGCATAGGTTGGTAGGTCTTGGACGCTTCACCCCCATCTTGTGCATGAATCGAGAACAAAACCAATGGTGCCAGATCCAGTGATGTTCACCTAGGGCGCTATTTTTATACCGCCACCCAAAGAGTGCAGAATCCAGCGGGAGACAAAGGGTTGAAAGAGGAGCCCCTAACCTATAAGTGACTGACCTATCATGGTGTTACATCATTATTATTACTTTTTCAAATTTCAATGATAGAAAATACAGATGACTGCGTGTGGACCCAGGACCCATGACACATTTAAAACCACTTTGCAGGAGTGACTATATAAACAATATATCTAATATTGCAAAAATTTTGTCCTCAGTCCACTTTAGGTGTTGCCCAGTCATTCTGGTCATTAGTGGTACTGATGAAAAAGAACCTTATTTCACTCAAACAATGATTTGAACATTGTATTGCAGTTCTTACACATGTAAGGCACCAAAGTGTTTTAATTGGAAATGGTGATGTCACGTAATAATTATTGTCTGATCTTTGATGTGCTTTACTTCATTGGGGGGTTGGTTGAGAACCGAAGTAACTTAAATTGCATCTGGCACACAGTGGTTGAGAGGAAGAAAGGTTTTCGGACTGGGAGGAAACAGGAGAATAAAACTCACTCAAATCATTGCCTGTTGTTCATGTGTACACACCGAAGACAATTTGTAACCATCACTTCATGCATATGATTGAGATGATGTCAACTGCAAAAAGTCCCTTCACTTGTCACTATGCAATGAAATCAATGGGTGTGTAATGATTCAAAATGTCAGTATAATTGTAAGAAGTACCTTGTTGGCACAATTGGTGATCTGTCACATGGCCCTGTGTGCACTGTCCTATTCTTGAGCATTTTAAAAGTGTTTTGCAGTTGCTGGGAATGAAACCTTCTCTATGCTCATGCTCATAGACAACCAAACTTCTGCAGGAAAAGGATTACATATTTATGCAGATGTTATGGAAATTCCATGACCATTGGTAAGCCATGCAACTTGGCTTGGTCTTGCTTGGTTTTGGGAGGGAATAAGCTGTGTGAATGTTGACAACACATAGCTAGTCCTTTACGGAAGTGCACTTACATGACCTAAATCCACTACTTTTAGTGTAAGGATAGTGTAAGGTAGCACTGAATTGTTTAAATGGTAGCTGGTGGGCTTGAGCCTTCACCACTTCAGCTGTTGGATTTTTGGTGGATGGTCAAGACCTTTTTCATGCATAGGCCTACAGACAAATTTAGGTATTTGTAATAATGCAGTCTGCGCTTAGCATCTATGCAGACAATCACATACACTGTATCTGATGCAATATCTGATGGCATAAATATATAATTTAACTTGTTTCATTGAAGACAGAGATCAGTTCTTGAGGACACAAAATTATTGCAACATTGTTAAAATTGGTAATTTATGCTGTTAAAATGCAAATTGTTAAATTAATGATTTCATTATGGAGTACAAATGTTGTTGACTGGCATTTATACCTCCAACTTGTCAGCTCATGTTGAAATAAATGATGTTTTACATTTAATTGACCCTAGAGACCTAGACTGATGCAGTTCGTCTCTGGCTGAGGGTACAGAGACACACCAAATTCCGTAGCCTTTTCCTCTACACCTTGCAATATTTCAGGGAGGCTCGTACACCATGGAGGGCTGACCCCGGGCTGCTGCAACTAAATGAAACTCATTCCTATGCAAAACTATACATTGAGACATTTTTTATATGCAGGAGACCATATAAATGCTACAAAACATATGTTCAGCTGCAACACTTTTAAGTTGGTTGGCTTGGCAGCTTCTGTGCAGCAGCTTGTAAATTCTCATTTGATAATATCTGGAACTCATGGAACCTCTGGGAGATGCGCTGATTCATCTTCAGGAACTTCTCAGCACAATTCAGAGAACATTTTTCCTGAAAAGTGACCAAAGTTTCATGTTATAGTGAGGTGGGATGACAAAACGTACGACCTATTAAAAAGCAGTGAGAGAGAATAGGAGGAGGAGTAATTTAAACAGAGGGATATATTCATCTACAGTGAAGCCTTGATCTATCATTCCTGGATCCATCATTCAATTCCTATTGTTCCGGAATAAATCCTATTTAAGCAATAAAAATTAAACGAGGATCTACAGCATGGAAAACGAGAGAATGATCTGACGTTACATTCGACCTGTCCGACCCTCTCCACCCCGGCTGCTCCCCCCTCTCAAGACCTCGAGTCACTACCCGAGCATCTACTGCACATGCTCATGGCTGGAAATAGGCGAGGAAATACAACACTAATGTACTTGGATAGCTGATGCAAGTGAATATTCAGTTCCAACCCTGACATGCAATGTCGGATTAGCTGTTAGAGAAGCTAAACTTTTGGTTAGCTGTGCCCACCACTGCTTATGGTTAATAACATAACATCTGCTGTCCCAAGGAGAAACCTCCTATCTACAGTCAGATCAAGTCATGTGCAGCCAGGCATATGACTTTTGTCCTTATGGGTGTTGTAGATAGGGTGTTTCTCCTTGGGATGGCAGACACAAGAGGAATGGTATGCCCCATGTCAATTTGGATGTGGCCGTCAATTGAATGCACCATTGTTTGGTAGGCAGGCCTGGAAGGTCCCTTTAAGATTCCTTGTCAAGGATATCTGTGGCTGACATAAGATAAGAGAGGTGGCTATGGTGAATCTCACTAGTGCAACTGGTCCTAAGGGTATATTCAAATGAACCAGACCTCTTTGCGCAATATATCCCTGGTGGTGAAATCCCAGACGCAGTCGTTGAAGCAAAACTCAGCCAGTCTGTTGTAGGATATCAGGAAATCCTTCAGCTGTGAAAATATACCCAAAGCAGTGCATAAGTAATGCTCCTATAGTTAGCTTGTATGAACAAACTTGTCAAGGGTAAACAGTATAAAACAGTTAAAACCTACAGGTAGCTGATGAAGTAGCAAGGTTTAATTGCTGTAAGGAATAGGTATGTTGCATTCAGCAAGTTTATCATCAGCTGTTTATGATCCTGCATTTTGCCAACTAGCGGAAATAAAAACTGCTGTTTCATTTCTTAATGGGTTGCCATTTGCGTATTTGAAATATGCTTTCAAATACATGTAGCTTCAACTTGACAAAAATGATAACCTGAATATCTCCATGTAAGACTTGTATATTGGGGACCCTGACATTATTGCTCTGCATCACACATAAACTGTCTTTTTTCTGAATTGCTGAGGTGTAAGCATTTCAGCGCAGGCTTGATAGGGGCAAAGTGCATGCCTTCTCACCTACCTCCCATCAAAACGGAAGAGGTCCAATGTGATGCAACACAATATATTGTACCAAGGGCCACTACATGCTGGCCCTAGTGTAATGAGCAGTAGGCTATACACTAGTTTGCAAGGGGAGAAGATATTTTATGGAAAATGGCTCTACAGTTGTGTGGATTACTTCACCTGTCTGACGTCTACTTCCGACGCATCCGCAGGAGCATTTGCCGGTGTCGATGCCGTCGCCATCCTGCAACTTATGCAGAGTCAACTATGAATGAGACAAATTATAACCACGCTCCCATCAACCAACCCCAATGCCAATGCAACCCTGTCCTACAGCTATCACATGGATCGGTTCAACCGGTTCAACTGTTCCCTTTAGCAGTATTACTAGATTGAAGGGACGGACTGAAGTTCGGAACACACGGGAACCTTCGACGGGAACACAAATATTTAGGTGAATAATACCTTTTATAGTATATTTATGGTCCTTTGAATTTTAAATGAAATAATAATATAAAATTATATAGTTGGATACTAAATGAAGAGGAAATGTAGTACCGACTTGTCTACCGAAATCGTTCCAATCATTCGTCGGCAGGCAAAATCGGGCAAAATATTCATTTTGGGCGTTTGATTGATTCCAGGGGATTCTTCTACACTCCTCTACAGATCATTCTTCAAAAGTAGCCCGTGAGATTCAAGGACTGCCCGTGATACCGTGCCCAGTGAAGACTGGCAGAGGCGCAGTCCATAGGTAATTGTTGTTATTTTGCCCCTTCAACTGACATATTTTCAAATTTCTTGTAGAAGAAAGCAGCTGTCAGTTGAACACTTATACACGTAGAATGAAAAAAGAATATTATGACTTATGCAGTGAGACTTTATTGTGTGCTCGCTGTACTTATTTTTATGCAGAGAATCAGTGTTTTATATGGATTGAGAGTATATTGGCAAAGAACAGGAAATATAGTAAAAATATGTTGTACAGTACAAAGTACCAATGGAAGAAGCATATTATGGTCAAGTGCCTGATGTTGTTTTCATTACTATTGTTTTAATTATGTGTTTATGCCTTACACAGTGAGAGCTTTTAATATTTTCCCTTACCATTTGAATATGTGACCTGACATTGCAAGGTTCACATACCACTGGAAGAGTGGAAGAATATTTTGTTACAAGAACAATTACGTTCAGGGAGGTGGTTTCAATTTATTCATGTGAATTACTGTGGCCATACCTGCATTTATATTTTAATTTTAAAATTACTTGGCTGTCTACATTAACCATTTACCAGCTTATCTAGCATCTACCTGTGTGCAGTATATATTGCAGAGGATGCCTGAAGTTAGCTCAGCTCAATATTGGTGAAAAATTATCCTGTCTCAATTCAGATTCTTGGATGGATATGAAATTGCTGAAATCAACTCAAGTAATTTACCCATAAATTCGCAAGACACCTGACTCCGAGAGGAAGTGCTCACCTTTGATACCATCTTTTATCAAACAAATTCCTCCACTTTTCATTCACTTTTGCAGCTATTTGAAATACAAGAAATTGCCCATGCACAATATTTTTATCGCTAACTATAACCCTAGCATGGTGGCATGATATTTTTGAACTGTTATAATCATAATTATTATGCTGTGTTGGGGAATACCTACATCATTTGTCAATAATTACATAAATTTACTTATGGCTTTTGTTAACATTGCTGCCTCCTTATTCTTGTGTCTTCAAAGATATTCAAGAGGTCAAAGAATGTAGATCCTGATAGCACAAAAGGAGTTTAATTGCTAGTTATGAACTCGTAAGTCCACTATCTGACTTGTACAGTGTAGAATTCTGGAGATTAGAATCATATGGAGTAGGTGGGGTTATCATAAACATCTGTTCCATTACCAATATTTGTACTGCATTACTACATATAGTCTACATGCTCATGCATGCCAGTATAAAATGGGTTCGACAAGGGGGTCAGTACCAGGTCAGTACACCCCAGAGAAGCCAGTTCTATGGTATGAAGTGGGGGTAATATTTGTGATTTCCTGGAGCCTAACCTTTTAAATAATCTGAAATAAATTAATAAGCACCAGATATTGCCTTCCAGGAAGCAATATTTTGCTATTTCTTTGCCATGCTTGTAAGTGATTGATATGAGTGCTTTTTACCATGGATGGTGCAGACAGCCTTTGCGAACCACGCAAAACTCCAAATCATGACATTGGCCAATTTGAATCAGACTGGGTTGCATTAGCACTGACACATGAAGTGACAATTTCTTGAATATTTTTCTGAAGTTCTATTTGGATGTAGAATGTTCTTAACTCGCTTCATAATTATGGGACCCAAATAACTACAGTGTCATCAAAAAAGAATGCGGATTTGAAAACCCTATAACTTTAAAACTTGTAAACGTATCTAAATGATTTAAAATTTGAAATGCTAAGAAATGTCTGAAGTTTTGATCTTACCTTAGTATGTTTCATTATGAGCTCCATTTGGCACTGGGCAGATATTAAGATGGTTATTTGGTCTCATGCCAAACCCACTCAATCAGTCTGTAGTTTCCTAAAGCCTGGGCCCCAAGATGCCCAGATCTTACCTCGCTTGACTTTTTCTTATGGGGATACATAAGAACACTGCATGCTGCAAAGATCTAGGACAACCAGCACCTGCAGGGTAGGATTGCAACAAGCAACAACCGTAGCAATGGTATCTCCTAGTCATGACTGAGGTCCATCCAGTAATTCTCAAGTTCCTCAGGGTTCCGCGTCATGGCTGAAGACTAGTTGATTATTGTTGTACCTGTTGTTTATATTCTTATTTGAACAAATGAGGGGACAGTAGTGTGTTCAGAATGGGTGAAGAACCTTTAGGGGTTGGGGGCCACCCTTGTCCCTGTTAAGTCAAGACTGAGCTGGTTTGGCACAATACCGAATACCATCTTTATATTTGCCGAGTGACAAACTGAACTTATATTGAAACATGCTAAGGTAAGACCAAAACATCAGACAATTCTTAGTATTAGGTATAGTCAATAAGTTCCCGTCCCGGCCGCGGGAGGCCGGCAGGTGACACGGAGACAGGTGCTGCTGTGGTTGGCTGTGAGGTACATTAGCAGTCACCAATGTGGCCAAGAGTGAACTCGGTGTGCTGCGTAATAGCTGCGGTACACAGTCGAAAAATGTCGTTCACCATATCAGGCGCGTCCAAGTCGGTCGAACGGGCAGTAATTCAGTTCCTGTGTGCAGAGCGGTGCAGAGGGAGCGGGACCGAAGGAAATTCATACACGCATGAGGGCCACGCCATTTCCGCAGTGGTCGACAAGGCACGTCGGACATGGCACGGTCAGGCCGACCTGTTCCTCCAACGATGCAAGCCTAGTGTGCGTCGAGGGGTTGGTTCAAAGTGATCGGCGCTTGCATGCCTGCTCAGCAATCCTGTCGATGGACAAGCGCCTTGTCGACCACTGTGGAAATGGCGTACCCAGTCCTTCACTGTCGAGTACGCCACGCAAGTGTCTCCATACACAGCCCTCATGCGTGTATGAATCTCCTTCGGTCCCGCTCCCTCTGCACACAGGAACTGAATTACTGCCCATTCGTCCGCCTTGGACGTGCCTGATATGGTGAACGACATTTTTCGACTGTGTACCGCAGCTATTACGCAGCACACCGAGTTCACTCTTGGCCAGATTGGTGACTGCTAATGTACCTCACAGCCAACCACAGCAGCACCTGTCTCCGTGTCACCTGCCGGCCTCCCGCGGCCGGGACGGGAACTTATTGACTGTACTAATATTTCAGAACCTAAATCATTTAGATATGTCTACAAGTTTTTCATCCACCTGGGGGAGTTCACAAAATGACCAATCAGAAACGTTGCACTTGCATGTTGCACATCCCCTCCCAGTCACCCTATGGTGGTATTCCACCTCTCTCTCTCTCTCTCTCTCTCTCTCTCTCTCTCTCTCTCCCCCCCCCCCCCCCCATGAGGGCTTCGGGTCCTATCACGGGGTACACTATAAAAAAGTAATGTGGGAGGAGGAGTGGCCCTACAGTAATGTACTATGGGGCTCAAATTGTTTTGGCCTCTTTATCCTGCTCTTGAAGCAACCCTTCACACACACACACACCTGCTCAACGTAGGGCCTGTGCGAAGGGTTGCTTCAAGACCAGGATAAAGTGGCCAAAACAATATGAGCCCCATACTACATGCCCAGGGATGGCAGGCTCCTGAGTTCGATCCCAAGTTTGGATATATCCCCCTTTCATCTCATGTGGAGTTGGGTCATCTTTGGCTTTGTCTACGGTGGGATTCCTCACGACTAACCACCTGGGGGAACATGCAAAGTGACCATATGAGACATTGCACTTGCACTTTGCATCTCCCGTCTGCCCCCCCCNNNCCCCCCCCCCCCCCCCGCCCCCCCACTGTCTGACTTGGGCATTTTGCAAAAAGGTTCCAATATGTAATATCACAAAATAATAAAGGACCATGCAACATATTCCACAAAGGGGTCACAGCTCTACCTGGATTATTATTATTACTATTATGGTAATTTTTGTAAAAAGCAATCAGCATTTTTGCAATTGCAATTCAAGTATCACATTATAAATTAACTCATTATGCACTTTCGGCACCAAAATTCTTTATTAGCAGAGCAAAGTGCTCAGCATCTTAAAGTTTATCTACCAATATCTATGATATCTACTTTCTTTGGTGTAACTGTAATAGGTAAATCACAAATCCCTATCCTGATCCCTGCACCGGAGAGAAAAATGCGAAAGAAAAAATTCGTAAGAAAAAATGGTGGTATTCCACCCCGCTAAGGGAGCCAATGGCTCCAGCACAGGGTAGCAAATTAAAAATAAAATAAAAAGTAATAATAGATAAATCGGGAAATATGTTTATTCATGACTCAGGTGACCTGATTTTCTTATTGTACTGTACCTTTGAATAAGAATTATTATTTTTTAAATACTTTATTTTATTAACCCCATTGAGAGGGTATTGCTCTTTTAGGAGAGTGGAACACCACCATATTTGTCATTTTTCGTTTTTCTAGTTTTTCTTCAACTCTGTGCAGGGAAGAAAGGACATGGGGTAGGAATGGGGATTTTTGGGGAGGAGACACGGGCGCAAGTGCAATGTCTGAAACTGGGTCATGCGCTGTCTCCCTGGAGGTTAGGTTGCCAGACGCCTCCAATGTGCGGGTCAGAGACCCTCTTGACCAGGCAAAAGGGAACTCCAGGGCGAGGTTCAAATCCGAGACCTTTCACACAGAAAGCTGAGTCGTTACCATCTCGGCCACCACGCCTTCCCAAATAATAACTCTTACGAGTCCTTATTTCACACTTACTAATGTTACGAGCTTGATTGGCGATTAATTGGGATTAGGATTGGGGACTGGGATTGGGGGATAAGTTCATTGCCGGACCCTATGATGGGGGTTATAGTGCTAGCGGTACACGGGAAAAAACCGCATTTTGTCAGGCAAGCGAGCCACTTTGCACAGTTGTTCCTTGGACCTATCTACGCGATTTGACCCGCAGTTCCTTTCGCCAAACCCCTGTGGGTTCGTAGTAGCGTTGGAAATAGGGTGGATTGTGGATTTTGAAAAAAACCTTTTTTAAAAAAATCGGATTTCAGCGCCAGACATGTTCCAGGTGTCGTTTCCCCACAACTCACATGTGTCCGTCACACTGGTTGTGGTACAATGTCAATCCGATGACCGGAAGTTGCTAAAAGCCCGCCATTTTTAAAAAAGAACGGGCATTTCGACATGCCGGCAATTGAACCATGAGATAGGGGTGCGGGGTGTGTATTCGTACGTTTTCGGGGTCGTT
>KZ538068.1:142618-172779 GCA_000934665.2 Catajapyx aquilonaris | reverse complement strand
CTTGGCCCTCTTTGCAGCTCACTTCGACTCGTTACTCGTTCTGGGGTGTCTCCTGATGCTGGCCAGTCAGTATCCAGGATCCCTCCGATGCCACCATTTTTTATTCGGGTCTTTTACTTAGCCCCCCTAGTGAAACACGTCCAACTCGGTCAGCCATCTTGTCTGGAGTCCCCCTTTATTTCCAACCTTGTACTCATACAACACACTACACTCTCCATGGGCTGATGTTTGAACTGGCCCGCCGGACGGGGTTGCCAGGTAACGGGCTACAATATAAGCAGCTTAGGCTGAATTTGTCAATAACTAAAACGACAAAAAAGTTTGATCACCATGCCGTTTGTGAGTGTCTGTCTGTCTGTCCGCCTGCCAACCGGTGTTGGGGGTTGACTACAGATGGCAGGCAAATGATGGTTGCCGTTATACAGGCGGGAGAGGCAGTAGCAGGACCACAGATGGCATTGGTGGGAGGACACACAGAAAGACAGACAGTCGACAGAGCTACTGGCAGGTGTTTTCCCTTCATTCATTTCTTCCCGGGCAACGCCGGGTGCCGCAGCTTTTTCATGCATTTAACTTGTAACTACAGGCATTACACACACTTTAGTAGTGGAACATACAATTTCATGACCATGTGTGTCATAAAACACACACCAAGTGGAGGATATCCAGACACCATCCGGTGAACCCCAAGAGGACAGTGCGTGTATGGGTGTGCGTGTGTGAATATGCAGTTAAATCGTAGGATGAAGTTGCTGAAGGCAGAGTCGGAAGGAAGCGATTAAGATAGTTGTAAGGGCGTTTCTTGGCTCGACGAGGGTTATCCCCCTGAAATTGAAGCCATTCGCAGTTGATGGGGCGGATCCCTGTTTCCTCTGCGTCTCACCTTCATCTGGCAGCCAAACTTTTTACGACTCAGCTGTGCCTGCAAGTTGGGGAAAAGTCTTGGCGAATATAGGCATTAGCCGGGGGAATTAAGAGTGTTACACACTTCATTGCGAGTAAAGGACGGTGTCAACGTATTAATGGCGGCAATAAAAGGGGTAAAACGCTGCCGAGGTCTAATTTTTGCCAAGGAGGAGGGAAACCGATGCATGTTACGACCACCCGACCAGCCGAAATACCGCCCACTAACCCAAGATATGGCGGATGAATGAGGATATATATATTTTTTTCCACGCTTGAAGAAGTTGGGGGTGGAAAGAGTCCCAAGCCAAGTTGACCGTTATTTGGGCGGCGTAACGGTCAACTCCGCTTGGGACTCGAGGGGCACCTCTTAGGGGGCTCTGGCGTGCAAGTATTTGAGATAAGGCCAATGCACAGTCTCCTTTTATACTTCCTTCTTCAATTTTCCAGATTACACTCGAGGCATTAAAGGAGGGAACAATGTGGCAACACGCTTCTCGTAAACGGTCGTTTCCAATAGAGGTGGGGGCAGGGCGGGGGGGACGTGCTGCACTGTTTTCCCAACGTGTTTTCGAAAATCCACTCAATTGGCAATAAAGCCTAGCTACTGCTTGGCCCCTGGCCCCCACAAGGGTTATTTGGTGCCTATAGGGGCGGGTGGAGGGTCTCGTTCCTCGCCGGGGGACCCAAAGAGGGGGATGGTAGTTTGGGGGGTCCAGTGTCCGCCNCCCCCCCCCCCCCCCCCCTCAACAACCTCTCTTTTCTCCACCCCAGGTCTCTGGATTACCTTCCCCTGCATTAATTCCAAATTTTCTCATTTACGGGCGCAAGTCGTTGCTATTCGGAGCGCTTTTTACAGCCCACGCTTTTCACTAGAGACCAGCGCAAATGGGCAGGCGGGGGCATTGCGGAAGCCCCGCAATGGCTCGTAAAGTTGCCAGGTGCAAAGAAGAAGTGCAGCTTCTTGTGGGGGTGGCCGAAGGGTAGGCCACCCCCAGTCTACCACCCCACTCAAAAAGAGGGGAAGAGAAACTTCCAAGATTCTCGATGCGACGGCGCACCGTTTCGGCCAGTCTGATGGAAGTGACGGCTACGGAAAATGACGGTTATTATGAAAAAAGTTGCCATGCTTCTCGCCTTCTCATAAACTACCATTTGTAGGGGAAAAGAAACAAGCAGATGACGCCAGGGAGGCCATGATATTGCATTAGACTTACAGATGAATATGTCTCTCACGCCGATGACTTGCCGTGATATTGGTTAAGTGGACGGAGCAGAGTTTGCCCTAATAAGCAAGCTCCGTGACCAGAAAGACCTCTTTTATGAGTTGCTTTAACGAGATTATTACCGTCGGCTCCGTTTCGGATACTTTGGCTTAATTTACCTTCCTCGGGCGCTCTCGGGGTCCTAAAGTTCGAAAGGCAATTGAAACTCTAGGTTGCGGTATCGGTCGGGACAAGATGCAAGTTTTTACAGTATTCTTAGAATTAATTTTCACCCAGAGTTTAAGCTTTATACACTGAACTTCGTTTGGCTCATTACATCAGTGTAATTAGAGTCGCCACTATGTTTAGAAGATGGATATTATGCTCATAAATCGTACTACCTAATTTAAAAAAAAAAATCAATTCAGTTTTTACCCACTTACTTTAGCCCATGATTTACGCTCCCTTCCTGACACAACGACTGAAAAGACCGAAACTTGCAGAAGATAAAGAAGGCATAACTTGTCTTATTAGGAGCAATAAATTTTTCAATATGTGCAGGAAATTCTCAGGAGGCCCCCCACCATCTTTTGGGCCAATGATTTTCACGTCTGTTGCTAAATTGCGACAAACTGACGGCAAATGACAGAACATGATTGCATATTCCTATATGCTGATTAAAAATTCGGAGCCTAACGTAATTTGAGGTTAAGTTTTTATTTTTTCATATTCCGTGTAAGTGCACATTCCATCTTGACTCTCATTTGTAACCCGCTCAAAAACGGCGTGGCATCACCCGAATGCGTGCATGACTTAACCCCATATCTATTTCATATTTATGAGAATTTTATACCCGCTTGAATGATAAATGGGGGTTAGGGGAGGCCAAGGGCAGGAATGAACTTGCTGGCTGGCGGTTGGGCAGCAGCAGTCCGGGCGAGTTTGCCAGATGCCTCCATCTAATGCAAGAGGGGGAAGGAGGGGTGGAAAAAAGGGGGGGAGAGGGGAGAAGGAAGGAGGAGCTTCCAGCCACCAAGATAGAGCTCATTTTTCAAGAAGTTTCTGGGGAATGTAGAGGCAGAAGCCTCCTTCCCTGTTTGTGTATTCCGGAGCGTCGGTGTGCCAGAGCCATAGTCGCTTTTCGCCCCGGCTATATTGCGGTGGGAGTTTGATGGGAATTTTGGCCAATTAGCTGTAGGGCTCCAGCCAGAGTCGACACTTTGAGCCAAAAAGAAGCGACCACCTTCGAGAGCTAGGGTTTTACGATAAATGATGCGATACATGCCAAAAGACAAAACCATGAAAATCATTGTATGCGTCGAAGTTTCCTTCACAAATCAGCGAAATTATTCCATCCGTCACTGTTCACGCTTCATTGCGGATACCGCTCCAGTTGTCTTCACGTGCCGCTAGAACGCGCTGTATCACTTTGCATTTCCACCAGGTAGCACAGTAGATTCCATCATAGGGGTGAGTGTACACGGGTCTTGGGAGGATGGAGCGGAGGGAGGTGGGTGGAAAATAGGGGAGGGGGGGATTGCAGTAGGGGGAGAGAAATGCGGGGGGGTAGATAGGGAGGGAAGGGAGGGGGGGGGGATCAAAGGCTTACAGCTTGGAAGGTCAGTGAGCGGGTTGGAAAAGGCGTGTAATCGGCTGTTTGGGTTCATTAAAGCCGCACCGTAATGTTCGCTTTCCATTTAGCAACAAGCTTTGTGGTTATGAGTGTAATACCGAGCCAGTATGCTCAGAGTTATTGGATGCGCAACTTTTTCCTCCACCGTAAATAAATCACAAGGAGCTTCTGGCTCCTGCTAGGGGAGAACCAGCAGGCTTGATGATGGTACTCGTGTATCAAGCATGTTGTTCTTCGAATTCTCGACAGACACCGTGAGGTCATTGCGGATGCTCCATGCGAATGGACAAGGAAAGGGGACCAGCTTCTCATACAGGGGGGAGGAGGAGGAAACTCGGCAAAGTTTCAAAATTGACGTCTAAACACGATCGTCTGCTCTTCGGGACAAACAATAGTGCTCTGAGAGGAATAACAAAAGACTGGTGCAAAGCTGGGGAGGATGGGAAATTGGAGCCGGCTGCTTCTTGCCACCAGGGAAATTCTAAGGTGAAAAGTGGTGGCACCAAAACTTTGATGGTAGTTAGTTTACGGGGAGATATTGCGGCCAAACTGGATTTCTTCATGCATATATGATCGGAGAGAAGACCGGTTGTACAGGGTGGGGCGAAAGTGACTTCACGGGGTGGAGACGATTGTAATATCAAATGTGAAATATTGCTAGTTCATACCAGGCGGTCTCTGCTGAATTGTCAAGTTAAGAAATGAATAATGACAAATATCCGCGAAAAACTGCGCCAATGATTTAAACTGCTTATCTGATTAGAGATTTCTAACCCAGTAGTTAGTGAAGGTAATTTGTTACAATATAATCGTTATACCATCTGCACCACAGGCACATCTCAACAACAAATGTATGGAAATTTGCAAATTCGCCAGTAGTATGGAAAACCTTGCCTCCACAACAGCCGGAGTTAAAGGCCACTTTGGATATATTGACCAGAGTCCCACGCCAAATGATCCATGGCGTTATTTTAACGACTTATACGTTAATTTCACTTCAAAATATCGTCTCAATAGTATAATAGTAGTTATACATTTTAACGTAAAATTGACGGTAAAAGTCGTAAAATTGATGTAAAAGTCGTTAAATCACCTGTCGTGGGACTCTGATCCCTTTAACTCCGACTGTTGCGGGGGCAAGGTTTTCCATAGTACTTTCGCTACAGTCCGCACATTTTTGACACCCAATATTACCATTCACTAATTTTTCTCTCTTCAAATTGTATACATACAAATAGCTTCCATATCTATTGCCTGTTCGTAACAGAAGGGTTGGAAGATTGGACGACGCAGAAGTTTATTCCGCCATTTTGTAAGCCTGCATCGATATTCCTCCGTCGCACTCGTCCCATTTGCGCCACCCTGTACAGGCATTTTAAAAACTCATTCCAATGCGACCTTTCCGCCCTTGGAAACCCCCCTCCAAGAGTATCCAAGATGACTGCAATTCCGTCATCCACCGTCGGATCCGACATTTTGTTCCCAGCACATGCGCTTCTTAAGTAGGGTGACCTTGAGCTCGATGTCATGAGTGATTCAGTGTCTAGGAAAAGGGTCGGAGTGACGTAAGTTCCGCTTCTCCCCTTTTGCCGCGGCTTTTTCCTGGCTTCCTTCCAAAGCCATTCCCATTCACCCCTCCTCATAACGGCTGTTGTTAGCGTCTTCCCTATGAAATGAACTGCCGTAATAGCTGCTCCAAAAGTTANGGGGGGGGGGGAGAAAGCTCCAGCATTGCTTTCCAATGCATCACAATTAGAAAAGTTTGAAAGACCCATTGGACTTTAATAGGGAAAATCGGCGGACTTTGTTCTCATCCTGTTAGTTTCCTCCCATCACCTTGCTGTTGGGCGAAATTACTTTTTCTCCTCCTCCAGAATATAAACCCCTTTTCCTAGAATCAGTTTGGAAACCGAGAGGCGAGTTACAGAAATGAATTAGAAAGCACGGAGCTGGCATAAAACTAGCCTTAAAAGAGGGGGCGCTGGAATCAACCTAATTTGTAACCAATTTGTTTAAATTTAGTGCATTCTATAGTGCCCCTGAAATGGGACTCCTCAACAGTTGAAGAAGACAAATAGCCTGTCCTGAGTGGCCAGTCACAAAGGACGAGTTACATGCCACACGGCCATATTCTCCTTGACTTGACGGGGGAGCTTACGAAAGAAAAGTTTTTCTTGGATTGTGTAGCACACCACATTGTCCATATAATTCATCATTCTGGCTACGAGAAAATGTCTTTATTTGTTTCGAGATGGAAGGTTAATTTTGGCGATTTGTCATTTAAGACCCATATTTAAATTGAAAATAGGCCGGGAGGTAGTTTTCTAAGTAATTTAGTTGAATTTTTTAAGATTGAACATATTGGTACTGTTTTTAATATTTTAGTTTTCAACAATAATTGTTGAAAGCTAAAAAATATTTAAAGCAGAAATTTTGTTTGTTGATATGCATCTAATTGGGAGTTTATTGGTGTTATATGCGTCTGAATTTCAAAAGTTGTGTAATCAACTTTTTGTAGTAGGTCCATCAAGACAAATTAAGGAAAAATAAGTACTATTGGTCTCAATTAGTTTCGGCCACTTTATCATGATCTTGAAGCAACCCTTCGCACAGGCCCCGCGGTGATCAGGTCTTGACTAAGGTCTGGGGACGGAAGTCCGTGGTTTTACTGTAGCTGTGGGGACCAGTTCCAATTGTGGGGACATTTGTCGGTCCCCACAGTCTCACACACGCGAAGTGTACCATTACAGTGGGGACATGTGTAAATTAGTGAGGACATGTCCCCACTATTTTCATTTGTAGGGTTTCACAAAAGTCCATTTTTCTCAGCCTAGGTTACTTAGGGTAGGGTAGGTAGGGTAGGTTAGGTTAGGTTAGGTTAGGTTAGGTTAGATCAGGTTAGGTTAGGTTAGATCAGTTTACACTCGCAGTGAAAAGTGATCAATGTCCGTCCCCACGCCTTAGTCAAGACAAGAGTGGGTGTGTAGGTGTGTGTGAAGGGCTGCTTCAAGACCAGGATAAAGTGGCCGAAGCCGAGACCGATAGTACCTATACATAATTATTCAAGATTTTTGCACCGGTGAATGAAGCAGAAAATATATACAGAAAACTGATGGTGGTATGCCACCCACCGATAGCACCCGTAAGGGTCATCACGCGGTAAACTAAATAAAAATAAATATAAATAAGTAATTATTCAAGATTTTGTCTGAATAATTTTCCTCCCAGTTTTCTTCGCCATAATAAAATTAAAACATTTTCTATGGCTCCCTATTCGAACAAGGTATACTATATAACAGCCCCTGTACATTAGGCAATCTGCAGTACAAAAGAGGCGCATGGTTTCCATACACGCCAGGATGAACTCCCCCCAAAAAATCCTGGCAATTATCCACCACTCTCTCTGATAAATCTAACCTACAACCTGGATTAAAACCGGTCCTTTTTTTGTCCCTCACTATCTCATCCCTGGACTGGTCAACAAACATTTGTATTTCATGTCAAGGATTCCCTCGGGTGACACAACCTCCCTAGATAAGACCCGAAGCAGTAACGAGGAATTGGTCGCCAGAGGTGGGGGCAACTTACGGATGATTGGCGTTTGTTCCAAACCCGGACAACATCCATAAAAGTTACGGGCATGGGGTAGAAGGAGAGCACTTCTTCTACTGATTGGGCCTCGCTTTCGGCAGGATTCAGCGGAAAGGGACACTGGGTTGCATGGGACAGTATATGGCCCTTGACGTGAGGTCTTCTGCTCCCAAAAATTGGGGGAAAGCCAATGTTTTATGACGCAACCAGCTATTATCATCAAGTGTCCGAAGCTCAATTTTCACCCCAAAGGATTTATTATGCTCTGGCGCCTGTAATTCTGAAAATAAATTCAGGTTGCATAGAGCTTGTGGATTGACATTTGATCCTGGAATTAATTTGTTATAGTTTTATTATCTGGGCTGGCAAACACTGTAGGTTGGTTTTACTGCGTGTACTGCCATTATTAGCCTCATCATGGTGAAATAGATGTCCGCTTTAAAAGGTTGCGCAATCATAACACGCGACGCATAATTGAGGTATAGAAATGCTGATGCAATACGTACTGGTTTTTTGATGCAAATTTTGCACAGATTTTTCATATTCATGTGTACATTATCTAATGACATATAGTGGGCATGGAGCTAAGGGGTTGTTCATAAAGTATTGAAAATGGTAGGCTATCTGGTGTTGGTTGTAATATATTACATAGTCTACATTTACCGAAGCAGTGGTAGCGGAGGAGATTTGGTATCCGGCTGCTAATCGGGAGGTCCTGGGTTCGATTCCCGGTGCCGGCAACTCTAACCGTGGTTTTTCCCCCAGGAGAATTCCGGAGTTGTTTCCTAAATAATAGGCAACAGCCGCTTCCTGCCTTTCCTATCCTTGTCCTGTCCTTGAGGAGGTGCGGTGTCGGTGGGTGATTTCTGACCCCGCACCTAGGGGGGTGTCTTAAGCTTGGCCCCCTGGGGGACTGCACACGACCCCCAACGTGATGACAATGCACCTGCACCCGTATCCCCCCTCACTATCCCTATCATGTCCCCTGCACTGGTGAGAGAAAAAGATCGAAAAAATGGCAAAAAAACGCTAAATGGTGGTATTCCACCCCCTACAAAGCCAGTAGGTTTATCACGGGGTATAATAACATTTAAAAATTACAAAAATAGTCTACATTTTAAAAATAAAATGTTACGCTGTTTTGACGTACGTTTAACCCAGATATTGAAATATTCATATACTTTTCATTTTACGAACAAATGAAGAACTAACACAATCACCAAACACCTAACATTTTAAGAGTCCTTCATATAGGACGCTAGGCATATATGGGTTAATGCATGTTACTACCAGTACTTTTAGGACGATCCTTAACGAGCGTATCTTCCTGAGAGCCCTAGAGACACAACCAGTGGTGCATTGCAGGAAACGGCTTTGTTTACGTGAAACCGCACTAGGGTTAGCAAGTCAATTGAACTTTAAGCGAGCGTCTATAGTGTTTCAATAAGGCAAAAGAAGAAGTCTGCAGTCCAAAGGGTCGTCTGAGGGACCGTCTAAGGAGGAGTCCGGTTCTGGTCCTTTGAAACGTGTCTCTGGGGACGGGCCGAGGGAAGTGCCTTAGTTTCTAGGCTTAAGGGTTATGACTTTTGAGGGTGTTTGGCGACTTGCAAAGAGTCGGCCATGTTGGATCACGCATGCATTAAAATTTGATGCCCCCCTTTTGCAAACCCGGATTTCGTCTTTTCATAGGCGGGAGCCACTCATTACGGCGATAATCTCACGCAAAAGGTCCATAACGTGGCCCAAAACGAGTTTCCATTTTAAAGAGCGCGGTGCTGCTTAAGGTGCAATGCAATAAATGCTGGGAGGGTTGGAAGGTTTTTATGGGCTAAATGAAGCGAATCTGGCCGTGGAAAATAGGGGCCTGCAGTGTAACAACGGAAACGCCACTTGTGTCCGGCGCCAACTGAGCTGGAATTACCACCTAACGAGGGCATTAAAGCCGACATCTTCCGTCTTTCTAAATTCTCAAGGCGCGTCATGACGAACAGGGAACCAGCCTGGCTATATTGACTTAACGAGTATTGGTTGTAGGGCGTCAGGGTGTACTAGATGGGGGGACAGGACACTGGGATGATTGTCATCAGCCCTAGTCATTATCATCACCGTCGAGTTGATCGCCACTGGTACCATTATGAAGGACCAAAAAGGCACGCTACACCATACCTTACCTGCCAGATATTTCGTACACAAAGTAAATATTATTATGCACCTTAATATGCATCTAGTAAATAATATTATGCCCCTTAATATGCATCTAGTAAATAATATTATGCACCTTAATATGCATCTAGTAAATAATATTATGCACCAAGAATATAGACGACTTTTTAAGCCTTTAAAGTAAGGTGTATTTTTTCCAAAACTTAAGTTTAAATCAGTATATCACACTGTAATGAACCCACTTGTGAAACCATTATTTTGTCACAAAAACCTGGTCAAATCTAGATCGAGTGCTGGGCACTTGTGATCCTGGCAGGTTAACCCTTTTGTTCCCGAATTAAAACCGGGAATGAATATGATTTTCGCTCATCTCATTCCCTCAGCTTCAGTCCCCCTTCCCTCTCTGCAGCCTTTTCCCTAAATCAAATGGAGTCGGTAGCGTAATTACTGGATGCAGTCAGTCCAGCGTGCACCCTTTTCATAACTCACTCCCCCTAGGTACTTTTTCTCCTATTTCTGAGAGGGTTCGAAGTGCAGGGGGGATGAGGGGGGGAGAAGAGGGGAGGATGGAAGGAATTGGGAGCCGTGATGGGGCTGCGCCAAATTGCACCGTTTTCCTTGCATACTGCAGTGGTAGTTGGAACGAATTAGTTAAGTTGGAGTTGGTTAAAGCAAAGGTCACTTATACTGCAGAAATGGATTAGTTGTATGTGTAGTATATGGCAAAAAATATTTTAGACAACTTATACTGGTGCTACATTTTACAGAATTTTTTAAAACACAGCCCTGTTTGTCCCAAATTTAGTTTATCATAAAAAGAAACACAATTTGCTTAATGGTCTCAATTCAAAACGGCGAATTTTGGGTTGCGATGCAGATTCTGCAAAGGGATCTTCTAGATTGCGAGGGAATCGACCACTATTCCAGGCTCCCTCATTTGTTTCGAATTCTGTGCCGCCTATATCGAGCCTTCGGCCTTTCTAAATCCCAAGTGAAGACCATTTATGGTCAGGAAAGACTTTGGCTCGCGATAGCAATTAGCAATTAGACAGTAATTGGATCATCTTCCATATCCCGAGAAATGCAAACGACTCCATATAATTCCCAAGCCCAAGATTAGCGTCCACTCAGGTAATTAAGGAACCTCTCCCCAACTCTTCCTTCCCCTACTTCCCTCTCCTCCTTCCCCCTCAAGGCACAGGCGCATAAACCCGAATTACTTCTTGCTTCTTGAGCCTATTTATTCAACCACCACACTACCTCCAGTACAACTCTCTTTTTTTTCCAATTTTCTTCAAAATTGTCAAAAGTTGTGACCCACACCTTCAAAGGCCATGCGGGTAGTCTCAACTCTTATCTTTGAGAGAAATTGGGCAAAGTCCCAAACATGGCGTCGATTGGGAGTTGTAGAAAACGCCCAACTAGATGACGCTGCTTCTGACACCTGATCATGTTTTGGCAGCCATTTTCCTCCAAGTAGAAAAATTTGATTTTGAGTGACACCCGTTTTTTTTGAACCACCTTCAAAGTAATTGACATCGTTAGCGCCAGAAAAGACGCTCCTTTATTCTCTTTTTGTCAACGTCTGGGGACACCATCAGAATGCGATTGGCAGCTTCCTTTTCAGAATAATGTCCTCCTCCTCTTGCTTTTTGAAGCATCAATCGCTTCCCTAAAATAATTGTCACGGTGCTTTTGACACTTGGTCAGATCGCAGTGTGGAAGTACAGTACGATGTGGCCTAGGGGCAATGTTCATTAAGGCGGGGAAGCGAGCTTAATTGGCGGGAATTAATTAGTCATTTCGCACCTCTGTGGAGAGGGCCACGTTTGTCACTGTTGTATCCCTCCTACCCGCCCACCACCCTCTTGTTTACCTGCGCCAAACTGCTTGTAATTAGTAAGCACACACCCGGACTACCGATGTACTTTTGTAATATTTAAAAGCGGGTGCGCTTGTTGTTTTTTGCTGAGGTTTTCTCTGGTGGCCGAGAAACATTGTGCCTGGCATAAAAGGGCCGGTGCATTTGCGTTACTGGTATTGGTCTCTTTTGTAGTACTGCAGAGAGTGTAATACGTGTAACATGCGGTACCGTACGCAATAAATTTCCCTTGCTATGTAATAGGGTACAGTAAATTTTAACTGCCTATGAAAACCAAATGTCGGTTTTGCAAGGATTGAATTTGTAATTGTACATCAATCTAGCTGAGAGTGGCCTATAACTCATAAATCGGTATGGCCCGGTATTGTGCTGCAAAATTTTCTTTGTACACAATATGAAATTTTTATCACGCCCAATAATTTGGCGTTTATGTGGACATGTTCATTAAATTTTGTATATGGAATAGGTACGTTTCGAAAATTTTAGTCTTTGCAGTTCAATTACTTAAATTTGCAAACTCAGAGTGTAATTAGTGGCAAATACTGTGTCCAGTAATTACAATTCTTCCTCGAACCATTTGTCCTCTGCCTCCTGAACATGACATGGTTTAAATACTCCATGGCGATCATTACGTAACGCTGACCCAACTCCATGTCCGAAAAACCGTAACCTAATTATTTGATGAACGGTCCGAAAGGCCGTAGCGGTCATTTGAAGAAGAGACTCTTTTGGAGTAATAGGATCGATTGTAGTGTTAAGCACTCTGTGAAGCTGGTGGAGACTCCACAATGAACTGGTGATCTGCACTTACCGTTTCGGTGCGAAGTTAACGGAGGGAATTTCTTTGTAAGCCCCCTCCTATTAAAGCAATGTAGACCTTAATTACTTCTTGACAAAGAGAAATACGGGTAATGAGAGCCGGGCTCTGGAACGACGCGGGATCTGGAGCATTTCAGAGTGGTGTACAAGGAAAGTTCGCTTCAATTTCGTAACGCCCGAGACTCCTCCACATTAGTACAGAATAGTTCTTAATAGGGATGTAGATTAGTTTCCCACAGAATTAAAAATGGCGTAATCGCGGATCCAAATGTGACACCTCAATTTAATACCCATTTTGACGTATATTTTGTTAAATTTCTTACCTCCAGACTACTAGTTATTCGTCAACATCTGAATCCCTCTTAGCCTATAGCCCTCAGACCTTACAGTATCCTCTAGCTACATCATTCTCTTCTTCCCACCCTCTTCTTCATTGCTATGCAGACCGCATCGCTGGACTTCATCTGAAGCTCTCTTCCGCCGCTGGGTGCCATCACTTTATTAGAATTTGATTATTGCTAGTTATCCCAGACTGATGAATCATAATGCATTTAAAAGCCAGCTGGCAGCAAGGAAGAAAGAGCGCCAAGCACGGTAGGAATGATAATGGGAATTGAAGTTGGAAAAGGGTGGAACAAAGTCAGTTTTTTTAACATGGTCCGGGCTTAAGGTTCAAGTGTGGCTGACCTTCGTACAGAGTGTCTAAAACTTGGTTGTACAGTTTAAAAGAAGCTCAGTTTTTAAGGAATTTATGGCGTGCCATGTGTAGCGTATGACCGTTGGTATGCTCAACCGTTAGTATGCTCGACCGTTAGAAACTCCGCGACCGTTTGAAACTGCGTGACGGTTGGAAATACACAATTTTACAATCATCCCAAGTAAATTACTAACTTAGTTGGACCTTTATCAGACCGGCACATATGTCTGGCCAGTGTTGGTCTGGGGGCCGAGTAAGGAGCAGATCCTTGTCCTGTCTGTTGACACGTTTTTGGACAACATCCTCCCCCTCCCTGGTCAAGCAGGGGAAGTTGAGCACAACCAAGCAAAATGTGTGTGGCGGAGGTTTGTTAGCAGCCACAAGTCTGGTCGAGTCAACACTGACCCCTGAGCTTTCCTAACTAGCCCAAGTGCGTCCCCACCTCTCCCGCCTCTCTCCACCAGAATTCCCTCGTCCCCTGCCCCTCTTTCCCCCTACTTGGGATGGCAGTCCCAGCTCGGTGTGCCGAGCAGGGAATTCAAACGAGCCACCCAACCGCTGTTAATTACCTAGCAAACGTGATCTTGATGACGCTATCAGTCGACCCGTGGACTCACACGGCAAGGTTTCAATGAGGGCACGCCACTCATTTCTCACGTCCAGTCTCGTTGTTGTCAACACTTCGATTCGTCCTCCTTTCCGTTTTAGGTATGCCACCAATTCCTTGCAGATCAGGAAGGATCGTGACTACAGCTGAATCATTTGTCATCGGTGGTGATTAATAGCAACCGATGAGCTTGATGGCAAACGATCTATTGGCATAGAACAGGGTCAATTTTGTAAATTTAAATTTGAAAAACTAGTCATGTTGTTGTCTGCTGGGGGGAAATATGAGTTATGATCTCTCTATTGTATTCGTTGAATGATTGTTAGCTTCAAAGAAAGGCATCAAAATCCACCCTTCAAAAATAGGAATAATTAGGTATGTCGACAATGTCGTGTTAACTACAGAGATTCGTTGAATTCGTTGAAATTAAAACTTTGGTCCCAAAGGCAAATAGTGCGCATTCACAGGCTGACAAACTTCACTTGTTTTCCCCTTGCGCTCTCTAGCAAGCTTCCTAATTCGAGTTAATTTTGCACAAGGATCTCTTTGGTTCAGCAGTGAAAGCGCAACAGCTGGGGACAACCCTTAAGAGCCGATAAGTAATGACTTCTTTGCTCGAAAAGGCATCGCGTCGTTAAAATTCTGCGAAAGTACACACTACTGAAAGACGTTTCTTGTACCGTACACGCTGCACCTCTGCATAAGTAATGATCACTTTGTACGAGTCAACCAAGCATCCAACGTCCATCAAGCCATAATCAAATCAGATTGAATTTGTGGGCAACCTGTTTGATTCCTAATTATTCAGTCACGAGATGGCGTCCAGACGCTAGCTCCATCTCGCGTTACGTAAGGTGTTTTCCTCTTTGAGAAATTCACTCTCCTTGGTGTCCGAAATGACCTGATGCGTAGTGGCTTTATTCCAGGACTTCCATCCCTCGCCGACGGTCGACAAACAAGAAGCAGGGGACCCCGGGAGGCGAAAAAGGAAAAGGGTCTTAGCATTCTGATCGTGTCAGACAAAGAATTACCCCGGAATAATTCATGATGGCACAGCAGCGAGATGTGCTCGCCGAAAATGAAGTAGGAAATGAAATTGGGAAAACAAGTCTAAAGAGGAATCTTCTAATCTCGCGAAGACATTGGGGCCGCCGCAGAAAAGGGCTTTTGCAGTGGGCGGAATGTGGCCATTGGCTATAGGACATGTCGCTTGTCTCGCTGCGGGCGAGGCTCGCAGGAGAGGGCATGTGGCAGATGAAGATTCTCGCGACGCCTCTTCATGCCCATTAGGCAACCGAGCTTCATGATGCACCTTATACTAGGAAGGGGAATGAAGGGACTGATGTTGACAGGGTGTTTCAAAATGCCATGTCATCTAACTCTGAACGGCTAGCGTCCTACATATAGGACAGCTGTATCATTGCCAGATTTTTTTAAATTGAGAAAAAATAATTCAGGCATATAGGGTTAAAAACAATGGTGTTAATTAAGAACATCAGCTACTAATGAGAGTGGCTTTAAAACTCATCATTTTTTGCCTAATTTACAGACCGTATCAGTCATTTACGCACAATTTCATGCGCATTTTGACAAGAGTCAAAGGCCGTCTAATTACGGCTCATGTTTTTCTGAAGAGCAATATAGTGCGGCCCAAGTGTATGTCGTACCCGTACGCCAACCTGCAGTAAATTGTGAAGAACAAGTATCATCAAATTTCTGTAATCTGAACCATCATCTTGACTGTCAACGCTTTAGCTGTTTTTGCGGCCTAATTAGTGCATATCTAATCCGTTAACGACCCTTTTGAGGTACATTCAAAACCGCTTAATGACATCGTTGCAAGCGAGAGATGCAGATGTTTAAAGAACGATAGATTTTCTTCGCTAGAGTGCCTGCTGAAAGCCACAAAGTAATGAGGCTGGAAGGAATATGGTGGAAGTTACCTTGATGACAGATTTAGATGTCACCGGGTTTAGAACTTGTTAACTTAACGGTAATCGATTTGATTGCTCATTATGGCTCATTTGTTAAAATTTCATAATTAACAGCCAAAATTTTTGACTCCTACTTTTATACTGTCTCAGTAACAAGTGGCTGTCCGCAATTATAAATTACTATTGCAATGTTAATTGTTTTTTATTAATATTTAAAGCAGTCGGTTATAGTAGGCCTAAATATTCAGATCTTCAAAATGTTCTGCAGTCATATGACAAAAATGATATCGACGGGAATCATGCGACAATGTCCGACCCGACTTGACCCGTGTCCGCATTCACAGCTTAAAGGTCGAAGACAGCTGAATGACACATGTCCCAAAATGCACCCAATTCCTTCCGCAGCTTTGACACCCGATGAATAAGAAATAGCGCGTGTCTTGTGATTGGACCCAACTTCAATAAAAGTCAGGCCCTTGGCGACGCCTGCAAAATTGAGCATATGCAATTATTTAAAGCTGACTCATTGGTGGGGACACTGACTAATTTAATATCCAATGCTGCACTATTGATCCTCAACCACACCCACCCAGCCAAAATGAGTCTATTTATCCCCCAGATAGGTATAGAGCCTCATATTTTTTGATCCTTCATTAAAAGCCGCAGTATTGAAGTGAATTGTGGTCATAATCGACAAAAAGCGGGAGGCATAATCTGGCCAATCAAAACAGTTGTCGTCGATTGGTGCAGTTAGGATGTCAATAATTCTAATGTGCGGCCAAGCCCAGTGTAATGGAGTCCACTCTCTCTCTTTTTTTGTGTGTGTGCTCTAGGACTATTTTATGAGAACAGAAAAAGCGACTAGACTAGACGGCGGCTTGCTTTATCGAACTGCTCGAGAACCAAAACAGCAGGCACGCACCTACCATTGCCCTTGTTTGCACTCTTACTCATGAAATTACATGGTTCGCCTTTTTAGGGAGGCTATTTTAGATGGCATGACCTTTGACTGGAATAGATGCATGAAGTATGACATGGGCGTTCAATTGTGCCTGTTTCGAGTTATTTACACCACTAAGGATAGCCAATTTTGACCTGAAAATTTGTATTTCCAACTTTTCACGCCGTGGTTAAGTCCGACACATCTTTTGTCACACCCTGTACATTGCTCTGGTGATTTACAACATAGTAGTGGTCGCATTCAACCCGGATATGAAATAATAGTCATTGGAGAGACACGAGGAGATTGGGTGTAAACTTGTCGCGACAGGCAGCGAAAGTGGCGCAGACCCCACAGTTCTGGGAGTTACTACAGTACAGTTTGAGTATACGTCGGCATGTGTCTTGGGACTCCACTGCAGCCGCCCCCGGCGTTGCTGGCAGCAGCCAATTGAAATCCGGTTTCAAGAAACTCGTTTCTGCCACAATTCAGTAGAAGCGCTTTCGTGGCGCCCCCTCGGGAACCTCCGACGACATCTGGTCAGGAATTTTTTCTTCACTTGGGGGATGTGGAGGAAGAGAGAGTTAAAGGTATCGAGGAGACATATGACGAGAGGAATTGGGTTCGTTATGAAACACTGCGGTGTTGCCTCCCTAAAGCTTGCCATGATTTTCTGGAGACTTCGACTCAGTCGCTAGTCTGAGCGCATACAATATTTACTAGGCGTATAAAAATAATTACTACGTGCATAAATACACCTACTAGGCACATAAAATATTTACATGTTTCTTAATATGTACAAGCAGCTGCTTAAAATATTTTCTTGTCCCTGAAAATATTTATATCTGCTGGGTGCATAAACATATTTCCTTCTATTTTCTATCTGCAAGGTGCATATTAATAGATAGCTAGGTATGTACGTATGTGTTCATATCATCGTTTTCATCATCGCCTATAATTCATTATAATTATCTTCTGCGTGGCCCGACCAGTCACCAGAAGATCCATTGTAATGTCATAACGCCTACGAGTATATGCTGGGTGCATATAGGAGTTATGAATTTTCAGCGTATACATATGCCTAAATATTTTCTTCCAATCGTGACGTAGCACTAGGGATATCACCTTAATGTTTATTAATGGCAAAGAAGACGGCGAGGAAGAAGCAAAAAAAAAAGTTTATTTGGAGCTTATGACTGCGTGAGTTATGCCGCACCCGAAATATAATTTTTTCTCGCTAACGGACAGGAAGGTATTGGATTTTATCCCCCCGTGTAGCAGCAAGTAATTTGCTTCTCCTTGTCGCGCTGCTGGGGCTATATGGCGCTCAATCCATTGCGTATTCTGTCTGAGAACTGAAATGTAAATTTAATGTATTGGTTTGGAAGGAAGAGAATTGTTTTTTCTTCCTTTTGTGCATCCAGATTTACTGTTCCTTCGACTCTAGGGTTATACCGCGCAGCTTATCAAAAGATGGGGATGGATTGGAATATCTATGGAGGGACCAAGTGACCTCCCTATTGTCATATGGAACTACATTTGCCATTTCTACATGTTGTTTGCTACTCAGGCAAAGCTACAGGGTGACCAGAATATCCTGGCAGGTTAACTAGCAGAGAGTCAACTGACTAGTCGATTTTTCTAGGTGTACACCTAGACAAATCGACTAGTCAGTTCTGGTCACCCTGTAGCTTTGCCTGAGTAGCAAACAGCATGTAGAAATTCCGTCAAGTTCCTTCAAGGTGACCAGAATAACCTGGCAGGTTAACTAGCAGAGAGTCAACTGACTAGTCGATTTTTCTAGGTGTATGCACCTAGACAAATCGACTAGTCAGTTGACTCTCTGCTAGTCACCTTGACGGAACTTGACGGAACTTGGAAATATCACTAGGGTCAGCACACCCATGCTAATTTTTATAAAATCAAATTTTTAAGCTGAAAATTTGAACCTGATAAGCCTGGTTGATTTTGGGCAAATAGCTACATATTTTATTACACTATTCTATGCACTAACTGGCCCTAGATGATGCTAATACTGTTCCAAAAAAAAACACCCTATAGCAGATAAAACACAGCCATCTTTTTTAAACCATCTATAGAGACAGTAAATGACTAAGAGTGCTTCTTCGCCTCCCTCCGAGCTTGTCCCCAACATTATGTGACACGCACGTAATGGCCCAGAACCTTTTTTCCTTCCCCCTGACCCATCTGGCCTGCAAGAAAACCTCACCCCTTCTCCCCCGTCTTTTTGTCATGCTAATTTGGTATATGGTCTGAGGAAAAGGACCTCCTCCTCCCCCCCTCCCCCCACTACTATTCGCGCTCTATTAACCTAATGGACGGAAAATCAAATAAGGGCCCAAGTGATGGGGCCAGTTCTTGATGGATCCTGGTAATCCATCCCTAGCGCCAGACAAGTGGGCAAATATTTGAGCAGACAAGTCCTCCAAACGAACGCTAGAAGAAACGATGAGTATTGTAGCAGCTTTTTTTTTTTCGTCTTCTTCTTCAGTGTTATATATATTTTTTTCGTTCCTCCGGTTCTCTTTTCCACTCCGGACGCCCCGCCGGATCGAATCAGCAAATCAGGAATTATGTTCCAGGAGGAAACTACGTCATTTCCCTCTAGTCGGTCGCCGCCGAGAGCGTGCTGGCTTTGTAGAGGAGAGGAGGAGGTCGGAAGGAGGATCGTGACAGGACTGGCGAAATCGGAACCAGTCATTTGCAGAACTTTTTTTTTTGTGGGGGACCAAAGTCCACTGGGGGAGAAAATAGCGGTGTTCAGGTACATTATGGGGGTTCCGGTGATATTTTTTGAGAATGGTAATGAGGTGGGAGGAATGGAGTCAACAGAGCTGTTGGTAGCTAAAAACACATAGCCTATTGGACAACAATCGTGTCATGCAGAAGGGACTGTCCCACTGTTCCACTCACTCTTTTTTTAAAAAATCGGGCCAATGAACATGTCTACAGGGACTCCCCTGACACTTCACATGTCTATCATAATGAATTCCCGCTGCTGGGTAGCTCTGACACGAACAAGTCTTTAAAATCATTTCAGCTAGTTGTACATTGTGCTCATGGGAGGAATATTAGCATTTTAATTAAGGCCAGCCTAGTCAGTTGATTCGCCAAGGTGGTCAGTTTAACTTCAAATTGGATTTTTTCTGTGTAGTTTCTGGTGAGATTGATAGCTTGCACTATAGGCTGTCATGGGTTTGATCTATGGACAATCACACAGAAAAATGGCCGCTTCAGGTGACACGCTATGGTAGTCAGGTGACGATATCCAGTTTGACTCGCCAAGCAAAGTCAGTTCACTCTCCAAACAAGTCGCCTGACTCAGGAGAGTCAAAGGACCACCCCTACCCGAACTGCTCTGACTATCCTGGCGGGTCCACTGATGACCCTGGGGAGTCCCTCGACCATCCTGGCGAGTCACAGGACACCCAAGAGGAGTCAAATTACTCACCTTTATAAACTTATATTATTATATTATAAAGGTGAGTAATTTGACTCCTCTGGGGTGTCCTGTGACTCGCCAGGATGGTCGGGGGACTCCCCAGGGTCATCAGTGGACCCGCCAGGATAGTCAGAGCAGTTCGGGGAGGGGTGGCCCTTTGACTCCCCTGAGGAGTCAGGCGACTTGTTTGGAGAGTGAACTGACTCTGCTTGGCGAGTCAAACTGGATATCGTCACCTGACTACCATAGCGTGTCACCTGACGCGGCCATTTTTCTGTGTGAATCTAGAAAACGTTTCAATCCAAAAATGTTAGTCTGTCTCACACAATATATCCCCAAAAATTATGACAATTGAAAATAACCAAACCTCTAAAACATGACAATTATCAAAACAGATGCAATTGTTGCCACCTAAATGCCTGCTACCTTATCACTATTAGCTGGATCGCAAACCTTAACGCGAAATATTATTTCTCCTTGTTTATTACCGCGTCATAAAGTGTGTCTGGGCTGAGGATAAATGTAGTTTAGTGTGATTGTGAGCGAGCAAATCCAAGCCGAACCCCCCATAACTTTCTATTCCCCGTGTTGAGGCCAGCAGAAGCAGCGTGTTCCTTTGGGCGGTCCCAACTTGAAGCAACCTAATTTTTTTTTCCAGCTTTCTTCTTTTTTTTACCTCTCTCTCAGATTCCCTTCGGCAAACGACAAATCTGCGCCGACTGGTTTCTGTTGTAGTTGGTCCAATTGTCGTGGCCTCCGAAAAACGTTTGGACAGAGCTCGGAGAAGACGGCTGTTGGAAAGATTCCAATAGCTATCCAGACAATTCCCTTCCGGTTGTGTGCTTCCGACTGGTTTTCCATCATTTCACATACCCAGACATTGCATGGTGATAACACATCTTTCTGGATTTAAAAAATATGTACTGTAACAATAGGCTTTTATGGAGAAGGTGGCTATGTCGTATATTAATAAACCGTCTTTGCTTGTTTATTAAATAGCCAATTGCTCTTGAGTCAATTACAAGTCTGAGTCTTATCGGCCGCAATTATTATTCAGGCAGTGTGGGCTTCCCTAGCAATTTGGCAATTATTCTCATTGGTTCGTAATGATATTTCAGTAGGCTACAGTAGTCAAAGTGGTTTGCTGTTCATTCATGTAATCTGACCGAATCAAAATTCAGAACACAGTCTGGTACAGTATTGCTCTGATTGGGATGGAAATTCGGCTCCTTCCTATATTCATGCTGATTCGGAATTAAGAAGAACAATTTGACATTTGAATTTCCCGCTTTAAAAGTGATTTGGCCTAATGACAACAGATGGGGCTGGTTGGTTCAGCTGGTTGCATAGCGCCAGGATATTCTTGAAGGTGTCCTTTTTTTTAAGTATTTTTGTTACATGTGCGCATTACAAGTGCATATCCTGCTCTTACAGTAACTCTTCTTCCCCCCCTCTTTCGTTTTTATCCTGAGGGATGAAATTCGATTTAGAGCTCGCACCCTCGTTATCGACTCAATCTGCCGCGAGATAGTGTGGGATCGCATTCGAAGCGGGTCTTTTTCATACAGGAACAACCTATTCGTTTCCCTTCCTGCTAGTCGGCCATTCTTGCAAGGAGAAGACGCTATCGGAAGAAAATTGCATTTGGAAGTGAATCACCATGCGACTTCTGAATGCCATTGCGCAATGAACTCCACCGTCGAGCCATTTGTCTGCCCGATTTGTAATTGAGTTTCAGCCTCTGATAGATTTATCTTTGTGCTCGCTGCCTGCTGCCGAGGCTCTCCAAGGTGAAGATTACCTTGCCTGCAACTTTGCGGGGGCTGCAAGGTTCTTGCAGACTTGAAAAGTCGGTGGGAGAGGCGGGGGTAATTAATTCAAATTGCAGGAGGTGGGAGCTCTTTCCTACTCTTCCTTTTTCATTCTTTTAACGCGAGTATTCTAAGTAAACCGGAGTTGATTAATTTTTACGAGGGGCTAATTGCCATAAGTTGCGGGTTGAGATGTCTGACCAGAACTGTGGAAGTTTGCAAACTTGGAAAAATTAGCGGCGCTGAAGTTGCACGGTGCCTGTAATTTTGTGATTTATTTCTTGATCCTTATGTTAGAGAGAGAACGTCACGCTCATTTTTTTGAGTGATGAATGTCACACACCCGTCACACGAGTCAGACCTGTCTTATTATTGTATAGCCTACAAATTAAGTTTTTATGGAATTTGGAGGGGAAAGAGAACTTTAACAAGCAATCATGTAGCCTACTTAATGTGTCATGAAATTTGCATTAAATGCAACTTCATTAATTACTTAATTAATCCAACCATTAAATTAAATCCATTAATTATTTTATATGCTCAATTGTTAATTTTTGTAATATCTTCGCTTTAATATTTTGTTCGCCCGGGATCGTACCGTAAAATAGGCCACAGCCGCTTCCTTCCTTTTCCTGTCCTGGAGGAGGTGCGGTGTCAGTGGGGTATTTCTGACCCGCATCTATGGCGAACGGGGTATATCTTTAAAAAAAACTTTGTTCGTGCAATATTGTACTTAGACTGTTTATATTTTAGAGTTTGATCTCTGTTAATTTTTTAGTTTTATATTTGTTTAGGCTATTTAGTATTTTATTCATTTACTGATTAATTTATCTCTCGAATGTTTGTTTATTTAGTGTGTGCAATTTTACTAATTTATCACCACATTAGAGGGTGACGTTACACCAGCTGCCCCCACGTCATGTCCAGTCACGCTAACGTCATCCACGCAGCTCCTGCCAGCGTGACGTGCTTTATGGTCCTGGCCCAGAACAGAGGTGCAAATCAGCCCGGTTTCGGTTGCAGTAATGACCTTCTCAATGTACCCGAGCGCCATGTAGGTCCAACCCCTTGGCGCTGTCCGGCTGGGTGGGGCTGCAGTCATTACCCAATGAGGCCCAAAAATTTAATCACGCCTCACAATTACATCCCATGTGACTACTTACGACTTGATTGATGACTCTGAGTTCGGAATGAAGTGTAAAACCGAATAATGAGAGCAATGAATAAAGGCACACATTGAAAAGTGCCGGGGGTCCCGCAGGCCGAACCCAACGTTACTCTTGTCTGCGCAAACGAAATATTAGCTCTGGAAAATCGGTGATGTGGCTCTATCGAGAGCATAATTAAGCGCCGGACGGACAATACCGTGAAAACTGTGCCAGACCCTCGTATGCCAGCGATTGTTAAAAGGGACAATGTTGTAACATCATACCCCAGTTGGAAATCATGCCAGATACGTGCCTGTGACCACAGGTTGGGGGGCTCCATGTAGCTAATTAGCGGACACAAGGACTACGTCGCTTTTGCGCCAGGGAAACACTGATGAATAGACTACCCTGTTTTGGCCGCCGTGTGTTGCGGGTTGCATGAAAGTTGCTGCTGGAGCCGCCCGAATAGTCAGGAACGGTGTCAGCCTGGGATGAGCATAATAATGGCCTCATATTTATTTTTTCGCAGGATTGTTACCCAGACTGAAAGGATAAAGCTTTAAAGGGTTGGCGCATTTTAGCCAGAAACAAGGTTGACATCTGGTAGAAACCACCACATGTTCATGTTGGAGACTAGACTATATTCTTACCTGCCCAGCAATTTGAGACACGCCACTGTTTGTCGCCCTGAGGCCTCACTGTTCCCTCTGCGTCAACTTTACCCTTGGACCTACCTTTTCCGCGGTAGTGTGTTTCCCGCATTTTATTGTCATTAGTTAGAGAGCACTTTCTCATTTGCAAAGAGCGCCTGGCTTACTTACGCAAACTTGCCCCGTCATTTCTTTTGTCTTGTACGTAAGGAAAGTTTTCTTGCGCAATCATGCCCTAGAGACATGTCCCCAAATTTTCTATCGGATCTGTCCGGACCAACTTAGTAGTCCAAGCACTGAACATCTCACCTGAACTAATTGAAGGTACGCCTAAGAATCTCTTAGATCCGAAATCCCGACATGGAATTTGTGCTGTGTCCACTGAGCCAAATCAGAGTCGTCGGCCATCTCTTCTCATTACGTACCTCCCCATCCCCGCCATCCCCCACTCGAACTGTCGGGGGGGTCCTAGCTTCCTGTCCGACCACGATGGAAGCCCAGAGAGAAGGGGGAATTTCACGGCTGGCCAACTGCGAGATAGCTTCGGTCGTCCAGAGCGCACCAAAATGATGGCCAATTAATCTGCCGTGTTTTGTGTTGACATTAGCCGGTGGACTTGCCCTGATACGTGGAATACTATGGCGGCTAGTGGGGGAAAAAGGGGGGGACACACATACACACACATGATAGAGCCAAGCCTCATTTGAATGGCAGCAGCTGGTCAGGAGAGCCTCTGCATCCATAAAAGTAAACTACACGGTGCTTTCGGCTGTTTCGGATTAGGCACAAAATTAAAATTAACGTTTCATTGATCCTGTTTGTTATAATCTGAAACCCAATGTGGGTCTATCATTTAGACCCCCCCCCCCCCCCTCTGGGGGCTAGCTGGCTGGGAGCCACAGTTCAATTGTGCACAGGCTTAACTTGTTAGGTCACTCAGGTGGATGCCCACTTTGGACAACTTGCAAATTGGGGTTATTAGCGTGGAGTTGGATGGACTTTTGGTGCTTTTTTGGGTGTATACTGGTCGATTGACCCTGGGTAGTTGAAAGATTTCTGTAAATTAAAAGAGGTTGTATGTTGATGTTCACACTTGTAACATTTTCCTCAATTTTTATACAATATAAAAATACTATAGAGGTATAAATTAGTAGGTGAGTAGCAACTGGTTGCAAGTAAATGGCAGGAAAAGCTTGGGTCCAAGCCTGAGCTCCTCGCCAGGACTCGGAAAATGATGAATATTTCTGTTGGTATTACAGAAATGAAAATGTGTCTGGAGGCAAGGAAAGAAAACATTTCTCCAATTTATTTCCCTGGAAATGCACTCAAAGAGGAAGATTGGCAGAACCAGGACCGAGGTTTCTGCCATGAGCATGAGGAAAAAAGAAAAGACACTGTTTATCCCTGAGTGCTTGCTTCAAAGGGAAAAGCGCGGTTATCAATACAGACTCGAGGCTACATCGGATAACTCTCTTGCCCAGGCCATGTTCCGCACATCTCAGAGGACACGTCTCTTTGGAGCAAGGAGGACCACGAAAATTCTGCAGTAAGATCCGAGGAAGCTAGTGAGTACATTGTTTTGCCACATTTCAACAACTTGTGATTAGTTGTCATTAGATGGCGTGGATACGTGCAGCTTTGTAATCAGTCGTGTGGTAGCCTGAGTCGAGGCCAGGTCCTTGTATAGGAACTTCCTTCAACCTATTAGCAAGGGGTTAGCAACTCCCTGGCCTAAAAAGTGTACACTAGATTCTGGAACCGGTAGGTTCCACCCGGCTCCATCCCGGCTCCACCCCGGCTCCACCCCGGCTCCATCCCGGCTCCATCCCGGCTCCATCCCGGCTCCATACCGGCTCCACCTCGGCTCCACCCCGGCTCCAGGCTGGTTCCAAGCCTGTTCCACCTGCTTCCTTGGCCAGTGTGTACACCACTTCCAGGGAGTTGCTAGCCCCTTGCCTATTAGCTCATCTGGACTCCCGCTGTCTCTTCCGGAAATATCGGCTTTCAGCCTCAATAATACGGCACCGAAACAGTCCTGAAGATGGCCACCCACTTTTTCCCATCTCAAACCCAAACCTCTTCCCTAATCTTCTCCATCCGGGCTATAATAAACTTGCGAACGTTTTTACTGGCGCCTCCAGGAACAAACCCATTATTTCGAGCAATATTGACCGTGACGTTGCTTGCTGGCGTAATCGATGAGGCTGTAACAATAATAATAACAGTAAGAAAGGTTTGTAGGAGGGGGGTCGGGTCCAGAAGGATGCAGTTTGGGAGAAACAACCAAGTTTGGCCAATAGATCCTATAATATTCATCTTTGAAGGCCGGGCAGGTTTCGCCTAGAGACAGTTTCCATCTCGAGGAAACAGTTTGGAGCCCACATTTCTTTTCATTTTCCACCATTTCCCTGGCAATGAAGAAAGCGTGGGTTGTCCTTAAGAGGCGGAGAAGAATCTGTCATTTTTCCCCCCCGGATTTTGATTGTTGTGTTGCAGAATAGGGATTCCTTCAGGTTACTGCAATGACCTTGGCCCAATCAAGTGTATGCCAAAAAATACTGCAGCGTCTAATCAAATTAAGATATGGATTTTTTTTGGCTGGATTTCTGGCGGATGAGAAATGTGAGGTATGGATAAGATACAATACAAGTTGGGCCGCATTCCAAGTACGGTCAGACAAATTATTGCATCCTAAATCCGGGTAAAAACCCTTTCAAAATGTGTGTATAAAAAGTAAACGGTTCATGCTGGTGTGGTCGTTCAGTCTGGATGCAGTGTAATTCTTTGTCTAGTAAAGCAAATTTATCTGGTAGGTTATCGCTACCGTATCGTCTCCTAACAGAGAAAACTCGTAGTGATCGATAATCCTATAATGAGGTAACTATCGAATGTTGCTTCTATAGTTGGAATGCTATAAAGTAAACGGGTGCGGTGCAGATTTAGCCTGATAGGCAACTCCATATAGGTTTTTACAGGCTGCATGGAATATTCAGATTTTGTATAATCCTGACAATGGACAAAAAGTTTTTAAATGTGATTTACCGCAAGGGTTAAGTGATGTGCTCATAAAACAAAATATTTGCCGACATATGGCAAGGACAAACATCCGTCCCTCTAATTTACGCGCCAGCTTCAAATTAGGAGTGTACAAGGCAAATCTATAACTAGGACCCTCTCCCAGATGCACTCTGTGCCCCCCATATTTCTTCTGGCCTAACAGCCTGCACATTACCGTATTCATGTTGGAATGGGGCCATAATTAGGTTTTCCTGTACTCTACAATTTATCTGACGACGGCAATTAGACTACCCCTGAAAACTAGGTATGTGTATTGTTACACACTTTTGTGCGTAAAATAATGTGTGTTTAAAAATTGCAGACAACCATAAAAATGCATAATTTTAGTTGAAAATGTATAAAAATATGCACCTATAGTAACATGGGGCAGTAGGTCAGTTTAAAACACCTGTGCACCTTTGGCAGACAGAGTGGCTGAGGGCCAGGGAAAAAAAGGCAGAGGGTGGTGGAGGTGTTCCGGAGATGAAATGGAGGGGATGGCGGAGGTGGGAGTGAGGGAAAGAGGGAGGGTTCCGGGTCGTCTGCTACTGCCGCGGCGCCCCAATCGGTATGCTGTGGCGGCCTTGCCTTTTCTGCAGGCTTTCCCAGACGCTAGACCCCCCGAAGCGATAGACTTCCTGGCGGTCTTCCCTGCAGGAAAGGAGCATATCCAGGTAGGCCATTTTTTCACATTGTAATTGCCCAAAGTTGGGTATATCAGCATGTGGGTATGACAATTGACAAGAAGGAAAGATATATTTGTTTGTACCGGGTGCGCAGTGGGCATGCGCGTGGGCATGGAGTCACGCTGTCTGTCTCCTAGTTGGGTGTGGCGTTTGTTGGTTAGGATGCACGGCACACCTGCCTATCACCCGCTGCATAATTTGGGCTAAGCCGTGGCCGAGGAATAAGGCTGGTCGGAATTTCAAAGGCGGCGGGCCATTCTTCATCTGGTGGAGGAAAAAGGCATAGGTGTCGCGACCCCCCACCCGGTCTAGGGGGGTCTCTCCCGTATGGCCGTCTCAGCCGTTTTATGGAGCAAAGGCAGCAGTAAATATGCATGGAGCGAGACTCAGGTTCGCCGTTTCCACCCTGCTACTGCCCCCGAGGATGGCCGCAGAGAATATTGACTGCCGCACGCGCCTCACTCCTGATAGTCCCCCCTTTGTGTAGAGAAAGTTGCCTACCAGAGCAGCTCTCGCCCCTCCCCTGCCCCTGCGCACAAACCCNCCTGCGCACAAACCCCCCCCCCCCACCCCACCTCCCACCCTCAACCTCCAGAAGGCAACACCGGAGTCTACGGGACAATATTCAATGGAATTATTCACAAAACCCCCGGCGTATATATTCTGGAGAATCCAATAAAATTTTTACTACTTTGTCCCTGTACTGCATTGTACATCTTCAGCCTACATATGGAGCCAAATGTGCCTTTGCAGAGGACGGCTGCTGGCACAGGGGCACGCCAGCAGACGCTATTTCGATTCTGAGCATACGACGATGCAGAAGGAACCGAGTATGGGAGATGAAACTTTTTTTAAGGCCGGGGGGGGGGGGGGGTCCGGGAACAGAGCTTAGTTATCTGAATAATTAGTCCACCTGTAGAGTTATGCGATAACTATCTTCTCTGTAGATTAATTTATTGGTCGTATTGTCAGCTACAAGGTGGAGGGTGTCCCCTGCGTGGCCATCCTCCCCTGCGTAGTCCCCTGCGTGGTCCCCTGCGTAGTCCCCTGCGTAGTCCCCTGCGTAGTCCCCTGCGTGGTCCCCTGCATGGTCCCCTGCATGGCCAAGGTCCCATGCATGTTGCGCCTGCAGGTCATACTTTCCGTGAGACCAGATTGCGGTTGCCTAGAAGTCAGGATATCATCAAGAGTCCTGATAAATCTAGCACAATGCTAATGCGTGACTTTACTACCACGTGGCATATTAAGAGGGCTTATAAAATCCCAAAGTATGGGCGTGTAGCAGACGTTATTTTTTTCCATTGGTTTACGATTGTCGGAATGACACGTGTAATCCAGGTTGATAGTTCTTTTCAATTTTGCGTGGCGCATCCCCCTCGTCCTTGTTTACTCCCTTGATTAGACCGGGGAAAGGGTCCTAAGATAGTCTTTTGACTTGGTGATATTGTCAATTACGTCTGCTGCCGAAGTGGGGTCCGTGCCGCCTGTGTCTTTCCAAATGGCTATTTAGCCCCAAGGATACCTCCAATTAACTAGTAACGGGACCTCTGCAGGGCTTTACTACCTCTCAGAGATTTAAAGGTGCCGTTTTTTTGTGCTTTTTTCGGGAATTCCATGTGATATTGGTTTTTCGTACTGCCGAGCACTCTTATTTCACCTTCTGGCAACCGCTATGCCGCTGTTAACTGATGGCCAAATGAAGATTAATGGACGCAGACTCCGCATGGCTTCACTTTATGGTAAGCCATTCTCCAGCATTCCAACTGCCCCGGGACAGGGTGTTACAAAAACACCCTGCAAATTTGGCACACCCCGTACTCCGATAGACTATAAAATATTAATAGCCTGCAAGACACTGATTGGGATTACTGTCGCATCCTGAGACAATTGTCGTCAATTTACTCCCAGCAAACTTGATAACAACTTTGAAGCACGAATGGAATCCGGTTGTGCTTCGCCGCTCATTTAGAGCTATCAAGCCCACACATTGTTCGCATTGAAGCGCAGAAGAATGGAAGCCACTACAATGCAGATTGTTTCTCCCAAGCTTGCGTCCCACACAAATTATGAGCAATCTTCAGGTCGATAACTGAGACGGTGCAAGCAGTGGCGCTGTAAGAAAATCTATATTATTATTGGTCGGAGTTGTGAGCTCAGGGATGAGCAAGAATATGATTGGTTGGATGAGATCAGAGGATATTGTGCGTGGCAGATTTGTCGCTAGTTACTTGAAAAAAAATACGGAATATCTGTGAGACAGATAGTACAGAGCTATTCACGTAAAACGATTAAGTCTTCAAAGGTGTTTTAGATATGCATATAGTAATAATTATCTGTGATCAATTTAGTCGAAGATATTCAACAGATTTGATAATATTCACGTGAAACAATCACGGATATTCGCAAGCGACTTAATGACAGTTTATACCTGTCCGCTGCTAGAAAAGCAAGTACGGCGCACCAATCAAGAGTTGAGATTGGCCCGCCGTAGTTGTTACCTTCACGCTGATTGGCGCTGACGTTATGCTAGCGTCAGCCGCTCACAATCACGGCTAACTTTCAAACATGATGTCGTGAAACTTTTTCAGTAGTCTTCTAGCTACCATATAATTATATTAGATGACTCTAATGGTTCCGTGCTTGTTTGCAATACGTATCAGGAGGGGGAGGGGTGCCTTTAGTTCTCTTTTTCTTTAGCCCCGGAATAGTTTATAGCCGTAGGTTGAGGCGGTTTTAGGGAAAGACGTAGTATATACCAATTACCTGAGATCTTAAGGAGCATGCAAGGGAGAGGGTGGGTGGGGAAGGGCAAGGATCTGAAACTGCGGCTGGTGCTGCGGTGGTACGTGCGAGAGCGGCTTTACTGCAGGCTGAAGGCCCCCTGGAAAATGCGCGGGAGGAGGGGGGGGGGGGGTTTGGGTTTGGGTTGGGTTCTGGCTTTCCAAGCCTGCGGTCTGTCGTCTTGGCGGGGC
>KZ538068.1:111499-142575 GCA_000934665.2 Catajapyx aquilonaris | reverse complement strand
GGGGGGGGGGGGGGGGGGGGGGGGGGGGGGGCACCTATTTCCTCCGCCTTTTTCTTCTTGGCCTCTATCCACTAATTTAAACCCATGGCTTGTTTCCGCCTGCCATCCTGCCGCTTTAAATTCCCACCTTCCCAAGCCTTCGCGTCATTTTCCTACCCGGGTCTTTACATAAATATTGCCTGATGGTAGCTGCGCCCCGGGTTTCACCTGGCTCCACTCGATTTTCAACCTGCTGAATATTTACCGCGTGGAGTTGCGTGAGACCGCTGCGACAGCGGTGTGTGTGTTCTTCCAAGTGTTGGTTTTATTACGGCCTGCATTTGCGGGATAAGCGCGCCAGGAGCTTCATGATCTCTGCAGGTGGCCTGAACTTGTCTGTCGTAGTTTAGTCTAAGCCAATAACGGGCGGGAACGAGAGACTGCAGCCAATCAGAAAGGGTTGGGATTTTCGGCCCAATCTTTGTGCCATAATAAGGCTATAAAGTCAGTGAAAATAATTTATACAATGAAAAATGTGTACCTACATACTGTATTATGATGAATTTTTGTAATTGGCAAACATGCTTTGCCTGCAATAATTTATTTTCTTTATTTTATCATTAAATGATAAATAGGATAAATATAATAAACATGATAAAACATGATAAAATGATAAAAAGAAAACGATAAATAAATAATAAAATAAATTACTTAGCTAAGCAATTAATTTTATTATTTATTTACATTCCCTACCTTATTGCTTCGTTACATCATATTATTTAATTACAATTTACAAATAAGGTTTGTGCAATATTTTTTATTAAATGTAATGACTAAAATTATGTGAATATCATGTCATATAAATAAAAATAAATGCAAAATAATTTCATATTTATAAATAATTTCAATTTCAAATGTGCTTTTGCACTCTCCATTCGTAGAGGCATTGTCACTATCGCCATCCCCATCTTGTAACAACCCAAAGCACGTCACGTGTATATGATTCCTGATTACCTTCCTCTGGCAGTATACACTGACCATTCAACGGGAAACCCTCATCCGCAACACAATACCGGGTATGAAAACTAGCGAGGCACTTGTAGGCCCACTCGGGAGGACATTTAAGCTGGGAGAGCCGAGAGGGTTAATGATATGCAAAGCTCCTCTCCGGGCAGTTATAATTCTTGGGAGACTTTGGCAAATCTGCATACAAGGTAGCATGCACGTCTCACTTCCAAATTTAAGGCGACATTTGGGGCTTCCTGATGGGCCATCACTCAGTACTAATGCGTCCTCCAGACGACGGAATCGGCAAAGTCAATTAGGGATCTCGTCGCTGCACATTGTACCTGTTTAATGGTCCACGTTTCATTCCCCGGACCAGTTTCAGCTACGGGCGACCAAGAAAAGGACTCGGACCACTTCATTTGGGACAATGGAAACCCTCTGCGGAGGAAGGCACAGGTTTTTCTGGGGGAATCTTTATGATTCGGGACAGATTTACTCAATTGAGGAGGGCTGTGGGGGAAGGAGGGGTGCAAAGAAGACAATAAATTAAGGCTGCTGTTTTACCATTTTTGGTCTAAACGGTGTTTTGGGTTGACATTTTATTGAAACAATGGGGACACCTCCCACATCCACTAGATGGAGGTAGGGAGAAGTTGGGAGTTTTGTCAAGAGATGGCGTGGATGCATGGGTGTCGGGTGGGGACCTGGGGTGAGGCGTGCAAGTTTATAATCAGTCGTGAGAGGGATCCGGACTTTTGGCCCCCGCCGTTTCGCCCCCCGGACTTTTAGCCCCCGGCGTATTCGCCCCCGTGACCGTGGTATTTGGATGTCCGATTGCGTATTACTGGACCATATGGTAACCAACTAATTTTATTAACACACGAAATATGCATTAAGACATGAACATCCTCCAATCATGCTCTATCTCATACTTCAAAAGTATGAACATCCTTGTCCAGACAGAATTCTCCTCACATTATACAGTTCTCATAACTGAATACGCAAGCAACTACGCAACCTCCTGTTACATTGAGAGAAAATCCCTTTTCTCCCATATCGAGCCTATCGAGCCCATATAAGTCCGCCAGGTCGAAATTGACCTGTCACAAAACCCAATTCGTTAATTTTCTCAGAATGCCAACCCACAAAATATGTCTCCCTTCACGAAATAACGGTCCTATTTTTTCTATATAAAAGAAACGAGAAGCACATCACACGTGTATTTCGTTTTTTTCCGCAGTGAGCCGGCCATGCACCCACCCTCGGAGTCTTTATAAAGCCTCCTAGTTCCACATCTGCGGAGCGAGGCGGCATGTGAACAAAAGCTCCGTAAGCAATTTTTGCGCCGCAGGCCTGCAAGAGACCCGTAGTAATACCAATTGTACATTTAGCCCTCCTTCGCGTCACCGTAAATTCTTCTAATGGAGCAAGTAGCGACGGCCTCTGCAGAATCCCACTCGGAACGCTGCTGGGGGAGGGAGAGGCCCAATGTTAGGCCCAAACTGTTTTCTGGGCGAATGCCAACCACCCCCTTCCTCCCCTTCCTCCCTATATAAAGACACTTTCTTCCTTCCCCTGAAATTTCTCTCAATTCAAACAGTACTTTACACAGGGGGCGGGGAGAAAGGGCGTGAAAAAGAGTGAGAGAGCACGCGACGGGCGTCGGAATGCAGCTGGGGTTCTGCCATTAGAGCTGATGGTATCGTAGGCCAAGTTTCAGGTGAATTCGTCAGGTAGAACTGGAGGATTCATGGTCCGTTCTGTAGGGTCCGTAGAGGGAACCTGGCACATGCGCAGCGTTTATATAAAGGGCTGCGCATGCGCCAGGTTACCTTCAGAGGCGTAAACTGGCGCATGCGCAGTCTTTATACAAAGGAGTGCGCATGTGCCTGGTTACCGTACCTCTAGAAGCGTAAACTGGCGCATGCGCAGTCTTTATAGTTTCTGGTTACCGGGGTTACCGTACTGCTAGAAGCGTAAACTGGCGCATGCGCAATGCGAATTTGGTTGGATAATAGAATATTTTAATATTTTAATTTAATATTTCCAACGGGCCCAGTCTACAGCAGACACTTAATAGCTTTGGTGTTACAAATGTCCACTAGTTCATAGTGTTTAAAGGTCGCTGGCCCTTTTCCGGGTAAAGTTCTCAGGGTCCGGTAAGTGCACTACTCATGTTTGATGTGGATTCATAACTTATTCGACGGAGGCCGGGAGGATCTCCATAAGACGGTCATCTATCAAGGGATTTCCTGAAGTGAGATTAGTCAGTCTGAATTCAGCTCTCGCTGATTTATTATAATTTTGGTATCGTACGGGGAATATCATGGGGTGGAAATGCAGATTTGTGCCCGGATCTTGTCACGAGAAATGTTTATGGACATTTGATATGAATGTGAAAGCCTTTGGATATAAGTCATAACACCATTGCATTGTTTGCCACTTTTTTAAAAAAAGGGAACAAGAGCATTGATTTTCGCTGCAGGAAAAATGCATACGTCGCTCTTTTCTCCACCTCTCATGAATGAATTATCACATAACCTGTACTGTAAAAGTGGAAAAAATATTGGACATATTTTACTACAAAGCAGGCCTACCGGCTACATATTTGACACAATGTGAAAGAGTGTTTTATTCATAAAAAATATGGCTTTCTGTCCTTCTTTCCGTCCGCTATAGGCTTAGTATTAGCCATGCAAGTTCCTTGAACCCCGACACAATCTGTTTAGCCAACCGATAAGCACCAGTAATCTGAACGAGGTCAAACATGCCCTCTCCCCTTTAGTACCATCCCTGTTTTCTTAAGAGACCGGAACAATTACCCCCCATCTGCATGGCATGGTCTGTGCCCCTGGCAAATCCGCTATCCTTGAATACTATCTATCGGAGTTTCTGAAAGTCATTGGGCCAGGCCTGCTCTATCGCCCAACCCACCACCTTGGGCGATGCCGAAGTCCGCCTGCTCTATACCCTAATGGCCAGGTTCTATCTTTTGCCTAATGGCTCCTTTAGGTCCACACAGCAAATGGCCAAGTCCAACGAGTGCACCAAATGAGTGTTAGGGGACGGAGAAAAACGCGACGGAATTTTTTTTCTCTCTCTTGTGGAGAACGGGCGACGTTAGTAGTTGACTGTGCCTAGAAGGCATGCCAAAACCAAACAATGGTGTGGTCAAAATAACGTAGGGTTGGGGACGTAAGAAAAGCAAACAGTGTGCGCTGCAGCTGGATCTGGAGACAAATTTATTGACAAGCAATTTGGGAGGAGGAGGGGGTTGTAACTGGAGATAGTCATTTGTTAATGTTAAGTGCAAGTTTCGTTTCCGGACGATTTGGCTCTTGGACTGATTGTTGCAAATGGAATTTTGGAGGGAAGTGAAATGTTGGATTTTTAGGGATACGGTTTCTAATTCTTTTCCACTTTTAGTGATGGATACGATCGATTGCTATTAGCGGTTTGGATTAGGGAGCTGATGAGTTGTTGACGTTGGAAAAACGATACAAGGGGTGTAATACCATTGGTTTGTATGAATTAGGCTGACATGATGATTTGTCATCATTACATGTATGGTTGTGCAGTTTTGATAAAATTGATTAGTCTTACTGTTGATGGTCATGCACAGTTTTTGACAAATTGAAATAAAATGAGCACAGTCGCATTTTTTATCGTAACTTGCGTTATGCATTATGTCACTGACTAAAACTTTCGGATTATTCAATTAGATTTCTGGTAGAAAAATTATAATCCAGTACAGAAATGTTTTAAAAAAGGATTCCACAAGTGATTATGTGGTCTTCAAATGTCAAATTTCCATATCTGCAATATTCATTCCAGTGTCACTCGGATAGTTCTGCCAATTTCATGACCTCCTCTGTTATTTATTTTGAAAAAAATATTTGAAGTTTAATATTTTCGTGTGCCCTTATTCCATAATATCAAACGTACGGGTATTATCATTCAAATCAGACAATTAATAAGGATCAATAATAATGGGAATCAATATGATTGATTCCAAGCATGAGTTTCTTAGTGAAGAGGTTATATTGTGACAATCTGGAACAAATCATATTTTAATTATGGCAAATTAATGGAGTTAATGAGCAATAGGCCTCTTCTATAATTTCAAACCTTGTCGTGGGGCCACAAGCACCTCTTCAGCGGTATCAATTGACCATTAGCACATTTGAGGCTGCATGTCACCTTAAATCTATAAAATGAAGTGGTCTGTATTTCCACAACTTGGTTTCTGCTCCGACGTCAGAGACCTCCTTGCCAACCACGGCACTCATGAGGCCCAGTCCGGACCAATCACCCCCGGAAAAAGAAAGGTGGTTCCGGTGGTGAAATGGAACGGCGGAGATGGTTGTCGCGAGATCATCAGTCTCTCCCTCCTTCCCTCCCTCCTCCCCAGTATAGATCTGTATAAGAAGAGAGCTGGTGGGAGGTAGAGGGGTGGTTCGTCCTATTTGGCCCTCAGGCCTTGTTCTGGAGGCAGGTAATCCGGGGATCTCGGGTCTGTGGCCCGGGGGATCCCCGATTCCCGCCTATCCGGAGCGCCCTTGTGGGTCCCCAGGGAGTAGGGGGCCGATGTCTGGGAGGCAGCCCGCCCGTCGCTTCCCAACTCCCTGTCCCCATAACTCCGAAGACCGGACGGTCGGTAGGGGGAAAAGGGAGGTAAGGCCTAGAGTAGGCCTCGCTCTCTTCCTACCCCCCCTTCCTACCCCTCCCTCCAATCCTAAAATAAACTCGCAAGCCACTGAGGCAGCCATATTTACGACTCCCCACAGGACTGTTTTGTGACTTGGAAATTTATTCGGAGCGTCAGCCCAAGGAGGGCTAACACTTTGCGTCATGCGCTGGCATAAATTTGACTCCCGCGCCCTCATAAATAGCCGGGGCACTGCCAACTGCCCCCAGGTCCCGATGTTAGAGAGGTGAGACCCTGTTTGCTGGCTTACGAGAGAGGGGTGAGATAGGAGAGATCTCGATCGTCACATGTCGGTACGACTGGTACGGAATTCACCAAAAGTTAGAACAACTCAATGGAACAGAAGACACCACACATTGACCTCAAGTACTCTCTGGTGACACATTCTCCCCTGCTCCTGTAGAATAATATGGTTTGGACCCGACGTTACTTTACTCTCCCAGGTTGCTACGCCTTAGTTTGTGGAAAGTGTTAGCCTCCGACGTGGCTATGAATTTACTCCGTCCCACAGAGGCAGTGTAACCCAAAACTGGTGTGTACACACCGAACAAGCGCCCCATATTCCGTCTCCCCATATTTCATAACCTAGTGCAAGTCGTGGTGTAAGCCAAAGATTAATTACCTCCAGCAAGATAAGTCTCCCGCTTCGGCAGTTGCTAACTTCCAAAGATAAATAAAGCGCCATATCTCCACTTGGAAGACGAAGGGTAGAGGGGAGGGGATGGGGGGGGGGGAGAAAAAATCACCCCACCGCTGACTTCATCTCGACTCCGCAACTGACAATGTGGCGGAGTCACCGTAAAGTATTGCCTCGCATATTTCTGCCCCGTTTCTCCGGGAGTTTGGGTTCCGTTCAACATTAAGCACGACAGCTAAAGGCTTCCGTCTGTGTGGCGCTTCGAGAGCGCCGGCAATGTCACGACCGGAAATGTATAGCGCCGTCAATATGAGGCGCCTCTGACATTCCCCAGCAGATGCGAAGATTTTCGCCAGACAGCGTCTGCTCCTGGGATATTTAACTGCATCGATCCTTGAAGTTGGTATATCCCCAAAAAAATTCTACAGAAGGTCACCTTCATATGGTACACCCTGTACAAACCACCGGACAAACGGAAATGACTGTAGTCATTCAATCTGTCTGACTTGGGGCAATATAAAGCCCGGTTTCTTTTCCTTGCTTCCTTAGGCAGGACTGTTTGACACGATGCGGAAACCAAACGGATGGGATGCACGGTTTGCTTCCGTCGGGTTGTGGAATCGAGGATGAAAGAAAACGACTGGTTCTACAAACCTTGAGCCTTTTTTGTGGGGGACTGTAGGACGTCTCAAGGTTTGTCCGGTACAATCTTGAAGAAAAAAAGGTACCATGCTGCTCATTTCTGGGCTGAAAAAAATATTCATAATGATATTACTCCGGGTTCAGGATAAGGAAGCCTCAAGTTAAATGCGGTGGAACTCTTAGTCTCGTTTCCTCTCCCATCTTCATCCCAACTTTTCCTTCCTGAGCCGTGGCGTTCCCGTGAATATTAATGTACTTTAATCCCCGTCTCAACCTCTTCGACTCGAATTTCCTGGTATTTGGAAAGAGCTGTTTTAGGCCTCGAGTCACACCCCTCCTATAAATTGCAGCGTGTTCGCATTCTCACCCCGTAATTACTGCCGAAGGAGGATCTTGTGTCGGGGGTGTTAGACTACATTTGGGAACCTTACGCAACAGAGACACATTTCACGGGCCAGAAGCGAGGCCTTAGGACACAAAAGATGGGACATTATTATATCATGCCTAAGACACGTGAAGAACCTGCGCCTACAGATATGCAACCCATTTCACAGTTGAAACCGTTAGATTAGCGCCCTCTCACGATAAGACTACCATTTAGTGTATGGGTGTGTTGACAAAATGGTGCCGTGTACGGGATATGAATTGTTTTGAACTTTTGCAAGTAGGCGGTTAGTAGGCCTACTTTCCAGTTTGAAAAATAGGCACATTGATATGCTTTTGATCCGGATTGAGGTTTATGGTTTACACCCTGCCTTGTTTGGTACCGTCTTTTGGCCCTCCCAAACCCACCCACCCAGCTAACGCATTAACCCCCGGGGTTTATTAACCTATTTGTCGCCATATCGGGACAACAAGGGAGGAAGTGGAACGGTCGGAGGGCTCGTAACGGAGCATGCGGCTCTATCAACAACCTCGTTTGGGGTCTGCGGCTAGGGGCGGTTATGGTCACGGACGGACATGCCCCCTCTCCTGACCCCACTTCTTACCAATATTCATTCAAAGGCACCCATCTACCGAATGGCTCTGTTGTCGACTTCATACAGGGTGTCGAAAATAAACGGCAAGATGGTCAGCACTTATCAAAATAAAATTATCTATTCACTTAACACTCAATATATTACAATTGATGGCTTTATTAGGGACACATTGTTCAGGAAATTGAAAATTATAGGCAAATTGCAATAGTTTAATTTTTGTATCCCCCCGAGGTGATTCACTCTGGCTTGGCTGTACTGTACAATAGCAAACCTTTTTTTGACATTTAAAACTAAAAACCCCCCACGTGTAGGTTGGGTATATTAGCAGGCGTTATTAATGCCTCTGACACGAGAGAAATCACCCGTCACGCCATAAGCATGACGCTCCCCAAGAGCAAAAGATAAATTAGCTAGGGAACCCATTTTGAGGTATTGTGGCGTAACCTGAGAAATCCGTCTCACCCTCCCAAGCTTCAAACGGTCGGAAATTAGACCTGGTATTTTACAGGGCTTCAGTTTACGGCCCTCTTCAAATACTTTTTAAAAAAACGTGGAGATAAATCAGACACAATTCGCGTGTCTGCAGTTGGCCAAACAGATCCAATCATATAAAAGTTGGTCTGGATCCGGGCAGGCACACCACCTCCGAACCGCATTATCGGCGGAGAAAGCCCCTAAATCAGCCCACCCAGCACACAAATGCCAGTTAGGCCCGCTCGGGAGGATCCAACGACTAGCATTAGACGATAATAAATAATGGATACATGGATGCACCTTCGGGGGAGAGAGGGATGACGCTTTCGGCCCAGAAAAGTGGTGAAAACTTGGAGGGGAAGATTTTTTTTTATTTTTTCAAAAAAAAGGGGGGCTATCATGTAAAGTCGAGGGCAGATTAATGACATGTTGGGAGTTGGAGGAAGTGGTGATATCTGGGTGGTTGAGCAGCGGACGGGTTTATAGCCTGTGTGGTTGAGTGCATAAAGGAGGGCTGTAATCGGATTCAGAGACGGCAAGAGCCATGACATGTATCGATTGACTCGACATGACTCTGATTCGGTACTAGGTGAGGTAAGACCGGATTGCACTCAGTTTAAGCTATTTAGTGGACTGATAGTCTGAAGATTGGAAGATTGTGTCCGGTTCTCTAGTTTTGTCATTGTCATACTGGTCAATCCCAAAAGAACCGTACCGTAGTATAGGCCTGCACATCAGCCACTCATCAAATATGTGGATGTACTGTACCTAATAGGACTCGGAACTGCATATTTACAATAAGATTAACCAGTTTTTGACAGAATTCGCCAGTTGCTTGTAACGGTCCACTCGGAGCCGTTATTTTTAACGGTCGAATTTGAACCTGCTATTTTAACGGTCAAATTCTAACCTGCTATTTTTAACGGTCAAACTCGGATACTTTTAACAAGGTGGTAACCACTCGACTGAAAAGTGTACACTGGAGTACCAAATTCAAGGGGTACCAAAGAGTAGGTACCCAAGGAGTACCAATGAGTACCTAAGGAGTAGGCAGGGAGTAGGCTACCTGGCAGGTGTAGGCCTACACCAGAGTACCGAAGTGGTTACCCCCTTGACTTTTAACGGATCTTTATACTACCAACGTATGTAACGCATGGTATAATTTAGTTTACGGAAACGCCCCATGTACGATGTACTCCGATATAGGCTTCAGTTACAGTATAAACATGTGATTCAGCCTTACTTCGTGCCTGATTTTGAACCAAACCTGCGTATAGATGACCTGGCCGAATGACTCAGCACCATTTCGTGGCCAAGTCAGCTTATTCGTGGATTGAGACAGACAGCATGAACGTGGCCAATCCCCGAATTTGACTGGGGTGTCAATTTTTGTACACCCACTCACCGAATACCAACTCTTTTGTTCGGCCCAACAGTAGTCAAGTTTGGGAAAAAGATCCTTTCAAATTCCCCTCCGCATGTCTTCGTCATCTTCTTTCCGCGGCCGAGCTGATCCTTCCGGGAATAATCTTTCACAGGGACAAAAAGGCCTGGGGAAGAGCGATCACAAAAATCCTCCATCGACTTGGACGATCAAGCGAATAAGTGACTTGTGACAAGCGATTTAGCCGGCTGGGAAGCGGTCCGAGGGCCAAATGGGGAAAGTTTTGATCTAATTTGGCAGAATGCAGTCCCAAAGCTTCATTCGGAGGCAGGAATCATCCTGGGAGCTTCGCCTGCCAAAGTTTATTTGTTCTTGTAAGTCAGCCCTTCCACCCCCCGCCCCCCAACCAAAATGTGTGGGGCGGGCAACAGACGGAGTCAAACATTTTTGTGGCCGCTTTGTGGCGACGAGACAAACGACTTTCATTTGCCAACAGCGAAGAGCCCGCCTTCTCTCCTCATGAACCGAGTTATTAGATTCCAAAAAGTTTAGCATATATAGAGATGCGTTGGCGAAACGTCAGAAAGTTTTCGCGGGGCGATGGAATTAATTCTTGGCGGCGAAAATTCAAGGTGCGGCTCATATAAATTAGCGCTGGAAAAAGAAGACGGCACCTGAAAGCATAACACTGCTTGAGACTTTCTCCCAACTTTGCTTGACTTTTCGTCGGATGCGAAGAAAGTTTAGCCTGAGAAACATGCCGGATGAATTTATACGCCATACTGTATAACCTGCCGAGGCATTTTGAAATTCTATTACTGCCTGAAAAGCCAACTTTGATGTGAATATTGGTGTCAAGGAGGAACGTATTGGGAGATGCTATGAATCCGTCAAAAATAGCAGGTTCAAGTTCGACCGTTAAAAATAACAGATGCAATCCGACCGTTACAAATAGCATGTTCGAGTTCGACAGTTAAAAACAACAGCGTAGAATTGGACAGTTAAAAAGATAATGTACGAGCTCAAGCGGTTCAAGCTCTAAAAGTAGCAGCTTAGAGGCCGACCGTTAAAAATAACAGTTTCGAGTTCGTCCGTTAAAAAGAACCGGTGCGATCCGACCGTTACAATAACAAGTTCAATCTCGACCGTTAAAAGGAACGTGTGCGATCTACCGTTACAAATAGCATATTCGAGTTCGACAGTTCAAAATACCAGAGTAGAATTGGACCGTTAAAAACATCATGTGAAAGCTCAAGCGCTAAAAGTAGCAACTTCAAGACCGACCTTTAAAAAGCAGTTTCGAGTTCGTCCGTTAAAAAGAACCGGTGCGATGCGACCGTTACAATAGCAGGTTTGATCTTGGCCGTTACAATAACATGCTAGAATACGACCGTTAAAAATAGCAGGTACGAACTCGAGCGTTAAAAGTAACTTGTTCGAGGACTGTTAAAAATAACAGCTTCTAGGTGGCTACCAAGCCTGCGCATGCTCTCTAGCCAATCCCAAACCAGAATCCACCACTCCAGCCAATAACAATGGGCCTGTTTCCCCCTGCCAGAACAGCAGATGGCGTCCGCAGGACCACCTGATGCATATAAATGTTTCTAATCACCCAAGTCCGGGCGGGCCATAACAGTACACTACACCTGCTATGCCGCTCGCTGCCCAACGATTGTCTGGAGGAATAGGCGAAAAGCCATTCTCACATTATGACCTACTTGCGGCTACCCGTGACACCCGTGCAGAATGTTAATTTGTGTCAATTTGCGCTCTGCTCTGCCGCCGAGCTTTGCATAAAGCCGGCATTCACAAACCCGGTTCCAGTTTTGTTTTTTTTTCAGCCAGGCCCAAAAATGGCGCGAACTGTTCGCACATTGTGCGATTAATAGCTCATTAGGGGATGAATTAAGTTGGGCAAACGCTGCCAAACCAAAGCTCTGAGTTTGTAATACTCATGCGCTTGTTTGGTATGGGCGTGGCTCGGAGTATCTATCCGCGACGATAGAACGGACTAATTTTTTTTAAGCTTCAAAAGAGAGCTTTATCAGCTAGCCTAGAATAGTTCCCCCTCCCTCAAGTTGGAAGTAGCTCTATCTGGACTGATGAATTGCGACATTCATCCGCTCCGTTTGCTTCATTGAGCTTGACCATCCGGGCAGGAATTGATGGTGGTCAAGAGAAAACTTTTTGCGACACTAGAAAAATGCCTATGAATACCTTTGCTAAATGAAAGGGTAGATCCTCTTCCTATACATAAACCCCTCTCTTTTCTTCTCTATTCAACCGCCTAAGACGGTCCATGAAAAGGGTCTTTGCATCTTCAGATCCTCCTTGTTTACTGTCCTAAGAAGTTGCAATCAGATGGAGTGAATGAAGTATCCAGCGGTTCGCCAAAAATTTTTTACTAGGCCCTACAGAACGAAGAAAAAGCGATTCTTCTTATCTAGCTGAGAAGAATCTAGTTAAGTCTAAAAGTAATACCTGTAGAGCCCTTTGCCACCAGCTCCATCTCGGACGGGTCAATATTCGACCTCATGAGGTTCACGCCCCGTCGATTAATTAAGGGAAAAAATGTCGGGTAATTTGAGGCGTTGTAGGGCGGCCTGAGGAAAAATGAGCCAAATTTCCCGGCGGAGTCTGCACTCGCTGAGAAGACTTGGAGATGAGCTTGGCGGACCTGCTTCGAGTCTTTGGGGCGAAGAGTATGGCGCGGGGATCAAAATTGATCAGGAGTCATCAGTTAGGGGGCAATTCTGGAGTGTACTGCGGTCATGTCTAGGGGGTTAGGAAATGGATGGGAGACAAAATGAAAGTTGTTTTTGTGATGAAGCTGTGATGAAGCACGATTAATATCATTTTACTGTATAGATAGACTATAGACCTGTAGGATCAGTTTTAAAAATTGACCAAATGAAATTTGGCGTGACATCTTCAAAATTAGTGAAAATTTGGCAAAACCTATCAGTATGGCAGTGACAACCACTGATTTACCACGGAGTATTATTCGTCACGCATAGATGGCGCATATGTCCTGTGCACACTCCTGCCACACTCAGCTCGTGCGTGAATAGCAATACTATTAAGTCGTACAAACATACGACGGACATAATAAGCATATTAGAAGAACGATGGTTAAAATCACTGATATACAAACGACTGCACCTATACCATTTTTCGTGATTAAATCACAAATAGTTCATAATCTGAGATTGTACGCATTTAACTCCAGGCCTTAAGACGCTTTTCTTGCCACATACGCTCTGACCTCACAAGCATGACCTCTCTCATCTCTTCATGGCCCGTTACGCCACATCCACCTCTGGCCCTTTTGAAACCAGGCATCCAGGCCGCTTAGTGTCTAATATACACTCGGCAGCTAAGACCGTCTTACGATCCTGATTTCGTCGGGGACCCAGCCTCCAGAAGGAGATTATGGAGGTTCCAAAGCTTATCCACTCGTCCGCCATCGTCAGCGTCTTTCGGAACCTTTTAAATGGATGATTTCACAATGTTTAGGGGCTCCCTAATGACACTAAGCCGAGTTGTTGGAGCAGCAAGGTCGTGGATACGTGGTGGCCTAGGCGCCAACATCACAACGCTTTTACGGCCCGACTTTTTATAGTCTTTTTGGACAGTCTCTCACACGACTAGAAGAGACTTTTTTTCCCCCGCCTGAGTGTAATGTCACGAGTTTCGCCATTGTTTTTTTAGAGGGGTACCATAATGGCGGGAGTGCATCAGCCTTTGCAGTGAAGGTCAGAGATGGCGTTGTGTGGTGGGCGTCTAACCGCCATTTTGGTATGAAATAGATTTGGCATCGCTTTTTCTAATCTAATCGCACCAGGCGCAGATTTGCAGTCACGGAGCGAGGCTTGGTCTTTTTCATCTTCTCTGGCGATTTTAATGGCCAAAGGAAAAGGAAAAAGAAGACGAAAAAGAAGTCTTTTCCACTTTTGGCGGTGGCGGTAGTAGCATCGCAGACAGCATTTCCTCGATGCTGGAAAAGGGGAGGCCAGCCAATTTTCGCCAGGCAGTTCTATGGGCATGTAGTTGAGACTAATTGAGCCTTTCCTCTCAAGATAGTCCCTGAATTGGCGGAGAGGAGAGAGAGTCTGCAATATCCATTCCAGTTGGAAGAGGGGAAAAAAATTCTTATGGTTCGGCAGAGTGTCCGCACTATCTTCATCTTTGGGTATAACTTTCTGAGGGTGGATTTAAAGGTGAGAGTGTCTGGTATTGGAAGATTTGGTCCCTAAAATATTTTCTAGGCCTAAATAAGCGCAGTCTTTCTCAACACCCAAGACTTGCTCTTTGTCGTTTTAATTAGCTCCACCTGTCAGCAAGACACATAGGGGTCCTACTAAAACACTGTAATATAATAGCGTGAGAGTATAATTGCGAGCAAGAATTAAACGTTTGGGCTAGAATTTCCAAAATTTTTGTGCTACCAACGCCGGAAGGAATTAAGGTGGAGAAAAGCAGGGATGTTCCGGAACACTATGTGCTCTGGCTGTTCCAGCCGGCAAAACACGTATGTTGCAAATTCAAGAGGCTGCGTCCAAGATACTTGGCAGCCAGCTCGCGTTGCAGACGTTTCTCACCCCCCAAGAACTTTGCTACATTAATGAGATTTTCCCCCCTTTTTTTCCTCTCTCTCCATTTTGGTGTCAGCGTGGATTAAACTTGCTGTGCAAGGAAACGAAAGTAATGTCCTTATGAGTTTCGACTTGGAAATGTGTGAGGGGGAAAAATAATTTTGTTGGTACATAGTCCAGTGGGAAGTTTTTTTTGGGGGGTCTGATTTCCATTTGAGGGCTCAGCTGAAGAAGGGTCTTAGTCCACTTACCATGCTTTTAAGGTGGCAAAAACTTGTCATTGTCTGTCTGGAGTGTCAAAACTTTGGATACAGGATGTATGTTATGGTGTAATACAAATTAATCAATTTTAGTGGAGTTTGTTAGTTTCAAAAATTCTTCCTGCACACTTTTTCGTGTTAAAGTTCAAAAATACTGTACATAGAATATGCTCTGTTTGGTCCAACATCTGTAAATGAACCAGTTTCTTCTAAATCTATGATATGTAGCGGTTTTAATTAATTAAAATTAAAATCTAGATGTTCACATTCGCATAACTCAAGTGTTATAATAATTATGCAACGTATGAGATGAGGCCTATAAAAGTGAATTTTTTGTTATTATTAGTCTATTATTCTAATATTTTACATACGTATAATAGAATGAGGAATGGGAACAAGACATCTATAAAATATATTTATATTTAAAGCGGCACATAAAATTACTGCAGGTTACTTTTGGTTACAATGTGATGTTGACATTTTGTGCTTTTTGGCACGCACTATTACTAGGCTATACAGTACACTATCTGCAACTGGATCATTAACTTGCAATTCAACTAAAACTGCATTCTTTCTCAAGTACATCGATCCCTTCCCAACATTCCAAGACTCTAGAAAAGAAATAATGTAAAAAAAACTGAGAAGAACTAAAGCATCCGCTGTGTGAACAAATTACTCGCGTAATTTTCTTGCCCCACTTTCCATTCCACTAGGCCAGCTTTATCTGACTGTCCTTCCACTGTCTGCACAATTCCTCAATAGTTCCTTCCTTTGAAAAGTAGGGGAACCTAGTCAATTTTGCTTCATGAAGTGTGTGCAATATCCGGGGCACAAAAACCAACTTTTGTCAGTTTAATAAGGACACTGTCTCTTTGCCTCTTTTTCTGACAAGAGGAAGGTCATTACCACGCTTGAGAGCAAAACTGCTCAATTTGGACTAACTTTTTTTTCTTCTGTACTACTGGTAACATACCAGTCTGACCTTTCAACCTGACACGTATGCTGTGTGCGCTTCCAGCTACGTAAATGGATTAAAAAGAAGCGATCAGCGAAATTTGTCGCGCGAGGTCAGAAAACACACGCTTCCTTTGTAACTCCCAAAACTTTTTTATTCTCCCTGAACTTTGGAAGAAGGGGGGAGACAAACGTTATTTATTTTACCGAGTTACTCCATGTAAGCGAAACATGACACGCGTTCCAAAAAACTAGGAATCGACCCGCGTTTTATTCGCCCTTCGCTCGCTTTTTTTTCTCCTCTATCGAGACCAGCTCGCAATCAGCAAATTACTTTTCTTTTCCTACACGAAGCTCGCTTCTTAGGAGAAGCCTCCAAGTTTACGGGGAAAAGAAAATGAAACATTCGGAAGGAAACGGCTGAATTTTAAATGTAAACTGCCTCCCTTCTCTAAGAAATCCAAATCAATTCCAATTCAAGCTGGGACCCCCCCTAGAAGCATCTGCACCCCTTTTCTCCTTTTACTTCCTCTAGGAAAGCTGGGGGAATAGCCCAGCAGGCCCAATCTCCTGGTTTTGGAAAGGCAGTTGGCCAATTAGTCCTCATTAGAGCTCCCAGTTGCCTGCATGGCTAGCTTATTACAGGACGATTAGCCAACTCCCGAGTCAATACTCCGCCGAAATAGACCATTTTCCGTCGATATTGTGCCTAAATAGCTTTTTTTTCGGTCAATTGTGTCGAAATAGTCTGACCCCCTTTTTTCTTTCCGCGTGTTTGAAAAGAGATGGCGACACTTGAGGCTGGAGTTGACCGTGCCGCCCCCTCCCGCCAGCCGATGGGACTAATGGCGGTGTCAGCCCCAAGCGAAGGCCCCTCCTGATTGACAATCAGCCTGTGGGCGAGGGGTGTACCAGTGGTATTTCCAAGGCACGACGGGGGTAAGCGCCCCATTGCCGCATCGGGGCGGAAAAAAAGCTAGAGCGAGCTTGGTGGGAAATGAGCAACGCAGGGGCAAAGTTCCGCGGCGGGGGCCTTCAAGAAGCCATGAAACTGGGTGGAGGAATGATGGTATTGGAGGGAACGACACTCGAAAAAGCCTGTCCATCACAGTGACACCAGCTATTGGGGTGGGGAGAGATCGGAAGGCGAGTAATGAAGGAGACACGTGGAAAAAGGCAGAGTACACTCTCGTGTCTCCGCCTGCACTTGCGTCACGCCTCCACGATTTTCACCCTCTCTATGAGCATCAAAAAGTGGTAAAATTTCCTCCGGCAGAGTGTAATACAGTACTTCAATCTACCCGAAGAGGCCATTTGGAGGCTGCAAGGAGGTCCTTCCCCTTGAATCCTTCTAGGCTGCCCATTTCTAGCCGAATCTGCAACCCACCCTTTCACTTCCGCTTATTTGAATAGCAAAGCCAGTTCAACGGCACCAGGAAGATGCTCCCTACTTGACCATCTTACAAAGAACCCCTCTAACTTGCAACCCCGGAATATCAGAGGCTCCTTGGGAAAATATTTGCTGAAGTGTGGGGTGGATCGTGGATGGTATCTACATGTAGGAGTGACTGGATGGCTGCTCGCGGTGACTAGGCTGCTCGCGGTGACTAGTCTGCTCACGGTGACTAGTCTGCTCGCGGTGACTAGGCTGCTCGCGGTGACTAGTCTGCTCGCGGTGACTAGGCTGCTCGCGGTGACTAGGCTGCTCGCGGTGACTAGTCTGCTCGCGGTGACTAGTCTGCTCGCGGTGGCTAGGCTGCTCGCGGTGACTAGTCTGCTCGCGGTGGCTAGTCTGCTCGCGGTGAGTGGGTTGCATATCTTGACACCCTGTCTCCTGATCGTAATGTGAGACACATATTCGTGAATCAAACTGCGTTTTAATTTAGTTTCAACCCTTCCCATACCTACACACCGGTCTTAAAACAGGTCAGCTCACTTCATTCTGGGGATACCCCTCTCGCCTGGTATTGCGGCCGGAATGGTTCCGGTTCTTTTTCCCGGGTTTTTATACCTCCTTGGAGAGTCCCGAGGCCCGACCAAGCACTCCTCTTTCCCAGAGCAGAAACTAGCTGCACCCTCTGGCTCTCCAAGGGAAAAGAAAGACTGTATTACACTTCAAATTTCCTTCTCCCATGCACTTGAACCTACCTAATTCCTTTTACTAGTTCCTTAGTTTCTCTTCAGGGAGTAGGAAAAATGCATAATGCACATGCAGGTAGCAGTTTCCCTGGCGAAAGCCAAGTTGTATTTCAGACCGTATACCTCCGTGGTTTTATAGCCCTTTGCATAGTCCCCAAACTTTAATACGATCGCCGGGTACAATGCAACAGGGAACGAAGACCATTCCATTACGGCTTGTCTTCGGCTGTTTAGAACCGAAACTTGCGGTGTGATTAAAAAGGATTTTTTTTTTCTTATTCTTCGAAGAAAGTGGGCAAAGTCCGGGCGGACATAATTTTTGGAAGGGGGTGGGAAGAAGCCGGAGAGAAACTGCCCAATTCAGCGGGAATTGGAGAGCTTCGTGATTACATTTATCCCAGTTGTGCCATGAAGTCGCTTAGTTATGACTCGGAACCCGAAAGGGGTGGGCGAATGGGATGGAATGGAGGGAGAGGTGAAGAAGAAGAAGAAAAAGAAAAAGAAAGAAGAAGAAGGCTTCCTCTGTCATCTCATTTTCTTCTAGACTCCCAAACGGTATGTTTCTCCAATTGCGCGCCTCGGGGCACAATAATTTCGAAAAATTTGGGGGCTCCTATCACCATTGAGGGCCAGTCTAATCTAGAGCCACGCCTTCTCCCAGACAGGAAAACTTTGCACTTCAAATGTAAATTACATCTTTCATCCGGGTACGGAGACCGGCTAATTTTCTGCGCCAACATGAAAATTTTCCAGCAATCTCACGTTTATAAGGTGTAAAACAGGGGGGCCTCTTGCCCCTGAGAGAATAGTCCGGAGAATTCCAAAGTCATGGATTTTCACTGGGAGGTGCAAGTGTGAATAAAAGTTAGAGGACTGGATCGCGATGAAATTTTGACGGTGCCTGTACATGGCGTACAGGGCACAACAGGACATTATTTATTCATTCAGTAGGTAATATTTTATAACGAGCAGTACGTAATCTTAGGGTCAAGAATTGCGCAACAAAAATGACATTTTAAGAAATGGTTTGCTCAATTCACACAAACTGTTCTACCTGTTCAACCGGTTCCTCGTGCCATTAGAAAAATCATTTTACTCTTTTCAATATTAATTTTTATATTATATGATCTTATCATCATCAAGTATATCGTATAAAACCTCTAGACGAGGATATGGGAGGAGGATCGCACTTCCCGGCGTCACAGAGAGCTCGGAGTAGTCTCGTTGGTAAGCAGCCCCACCGACGAGCAAAGCGAGTCATTACTATTGTTCTACATTTATTGCCAGATATATTTAGGACTATTAACTTTGGTTACAGTGTACTTTAATACTTTCTTTGATTTACCAGAATGCATTTGAACCAACTACTCAAGAAGTATCTGCGGTTTTCCTCACATTTGACCAACTTTTACAGTAAATCATCAAGCATATTCAATATCAAAATGACACTAGCCCTGCCAAGGATGATACATTACACTTGCTAAAAAAAAAATCCGGCATATCCCTACTTCACAATCTTCAACAATTATTTGCCTCCGGCCGGATTTCCATGCGAATTAATGTTCCATAACGATTAGGCCGAAAAGGGGGAAGGAGGAGAGGGGAGCAAAAAGAGGGAAGAGAAAGCGACAATGCCAAGTCTGGTCTCTTTTGCCTGAGGCCTTTGGCGCAGTAGGGAAAAAGGCCGTCTCTTCAAGTCGGCCAATCAATAGACCATCCAAGCATTGGTGCAGGGAGATGAAAAATTCTCCCCGATTGGACACACTTTCCCGCATTCTCACGTCTTGTTCCCAACGCTTTAGCTGTCAACGGACGCCCAATATGGGGCTCATCTCTGTCTGTATAAAAAGTTGTTTCAAATTGGCTGTCGGTACCCAGCAGCATAATTAGTAAACCACGGTCATTATTGCCAACCCATAGCCTCTGTGGGTATAGCAAGACAAGTTCTATGATAAGGACTGGCTTTTATGAAGTTGTAATCCCACACTCCTTCTGGCCGCTATCTCGGAGATTAACTTTTTTGAGAGACGGAGGCCAATGTTCACACTCCAATACCTACATCAATGTATGGTTCACACTGTACATGTAACACCGACGTTTAATTAGCGGGGTAAAGGAGGGATTCCCCGGTTGGCCGGCTGATGAATGGGGGTTGTATGTTGAAAGAGAGACCCGGGGCCGCCCCCGTTGCTAGGGTTGGCTAACGTGGTTTGCGTCCGTGCAGGCACTGAGGGGGGACCCCGTATAGCCGGGGCCGACTCGCATACAGATGGCCGCTGCCTAAGCCGGCCCCGTCGGCCCCAGATTAGATTTGGACCCGACCTGGACAGAATGCCAGAGCCTTCTAATTGGTAGAGGGGGCTCCATGCCATAAATTTCACCAAGGTCTGTCCAATGGCCCACCGCAGCAATGTGAGCACATACATAGCGGGGCGGGAATTGCGGCACTAAATTTTCAAACCGCCCCCCTCACCCTCACCTACCATGGGTCCCATTCGCCCCCACACTTCAGCCCAAACGCCATATGTACTGTCTAGGTACAAAACATGTGGGGGACGATTCTACGTGGCTCCATTACACCTTAGTTGTCTGGACTAGCCGCCTAAAGCGCTCTAATCACACCGTGTTTGATCCTGATTTTTCCGAGAAAAAATCAGATCTTTGCTTAAAACAGCCGATATTTTTCTCATAATCAGAAATTTTTATTTATTTGTAGTTAGTTTTGTTTGTAATGCCAGTGATAAGGCCCGACCAAGCGAAGGCGACGGGGTCGAGATTTGAACCCCGGACCTCCAGCTTGGCTGACCAACATAGCCACTAGACCACTATGCCCCGAAAGTTTTGGATTGCTATTACATCACATTGTTATTTGATCCAGATTTTTTTGGAGAAAAAAAATATTGCTCTGATTTAATCAGACGAATCAGCTACAACTAGCAGTGTTATTAATTTGCAACAATGTCGGTTCCTTTACTGCCAGTTAATTTGGCTTATCCTAAAAATGTGGGGCAGGGTATTCAGGAAAACATTAAAGCTAATTTATGCGGAACCTGATTCGTGATAAACAACGCAATTTGCTAGTGCAGTAATGGGCCTCGTCCCTGGTTGCAACTGTTTGGTTGTCGCAGGTTAAATTCCTGCGAGTATATGGGCGGTGAAGTGGCGTCGTCAGCCATAACTCATTCCTCCACTTGCCAGGCCTAATGTGCACGTCTTAATTTATCGCCGTCATGTTTCCGCGTGACGTTGCCGACTACTTGCAGATGGCAACAACCTCCAAAACGGCTGCTGAAGGCGGCATCATTTAGGCTGAGAGTAAGCCATTCATTGTTGTCCCCTTTTGTCAAGTGTAAGGACGATCAATTGAGCGGAACTCGCTGGAATAATGCGTATTGGCAACAATGTGCTGGCAGAATTGTGGGACATCTAGATATTAAATATTTTCCAGTTTAATAATAATTCTGTGAGGGTTGACATACTCAGGTCATCCCTCTGACCCCGCAAGGTCACTTATGGTCCTGGTCCAATAACACAACGGGTATAGGGGTATGGAGCTACTGTTTATTAGACTGGCCTGCAATCAGACCCCAACACGACTGAATACACAACAGAGTTTCCCACTCCCTCCCAGGACCTTCACTCAAGTGGCCCTAAGTGGCCCCACACACTACTACCATCTAGTGAGGAACATCACAATATTCATATGAAAATATTTTCCAAATTAAAAATAATTCATATGAAAATATGTCAAATTGAAAATATGTCAAATTGAAAATATAGTCCGGGCCCTAAGCGTCTTAACCTTGCATTTTGGGATAAGAAGGTGCCACTTGGCACATATGTTCCTTAGGCCTATAGGAGCAATTCCAGAGTTGCAGGCAACTGATCGGCCCCTTAGGTCACGAGTTATGCGGTGTTGCCAACATGGCCGGGGATGACCTGAGCGTTTTTAACGTTGCATTTTGTGATAAGAAGGTACCGCTTGGCACATGTGTTCCCTAGGCCTGTAGGAGTCGTTTGAGAGATGGCGGCACTTGATCGGCTCTTAGGTCAGGAGTTATGCGGTGTTGCCAACCTGGTCCTGGACCCAAGCGTTTTGAACCATTTTTAACTTTGCATTTTGGGATTTTGGCAAGAATGTTCCCCAGGCCTAGAGGTTCCATCTGAGAGTTGGTGGCACCTGATCTGCCCCTTAGATCACGAGTTATGCGGTTATGCTTAGGTTCCGGACCAGGTTGGCAACACCGCATAACTCCTGACCTAAGGAGCGGATCAAGTGCCGCCATCTCTCAAATGGATCCTATACACCTAGGGAACATGTCTGCCAAGTGGCACCTTCTCATCACAAAGTGCCGAGTTAAAACGCTTAGTTCTCTGATCAGGTTGGCAACACCGCATAACTCGTGACCTAAGGGGCCGATCAGTTGCCTGCAACTCTGAAATTGCTCCTATAGGCCTAAGGAACATATGTGCTAAGTGGCACCTTCTTATCCCAAAATGCAAGGTTAGGCCTGATTTTTGCGCTTAGGGCCCGGACTAATATGTCAAATTGAAAATATGTCAAATTGAAAATATGTCAAATTGAAAATATGTCAAATTGAAAATATGTCAAATTAAAAATAGTTCATATGAAAATATTTGTCAGTTGAAAAATTCATCCTAAAAAATAATTACATCTTGGACTTTTAATAAAATTGTGTACTGTAATGCATGGGCACTGCAAGTATACTACAATCATAGGTGTCAAATCCACTAAATGCAAACCTCCTAGCCAAAGTCCTGGCCTATCTGTTGACACAGTGTCAAACTGGTCTGATCCTCGATGCAAGACCCCTGAGGCTGGACTTGGAAGCCCACACTGACCTTTCTCACGTTCACTCCCAGTCCACGTTAGCATATCAAAACAATGGCCCAGACCGGACCTAACCCACCCCTTGGCTTTTAACACTACTCTAAACTGTATCGTTTCCGCACTCGGTCCTGTAGAACACTGTACTGCCTAATTTCCTTGCCATAGAGTCGCCCAAGGCGGAATTTAATTGGGCCGCCTATAGGCCGCAACTCTAATAGTCCTAATTTCTTTACAGGTTTTGATCCGGCAGGCTGAAAAAGGTAGGCACGTTATTCCACTGCACACTTTTAGCCCTTAATTATATTTGGCCGTAATGTAGGAACAATCGTGGTGAAAGCCTTTTCATATCGTTGTAGCGTGTAACCGTGTCATACGCTCCGGAATGAATGAAAATGTAGAGTCCGAGTGTTATTACAGTGCTCATGCCAGGGATATGTATATGCCATGCTTGCTCTCAAAAACAGGAGAGTGTTCCTGAAATATTTTGACTCACTGGATTAGCATAATATATGAATGTGAGTTTTAAAAAATTTTGAAAAATTTAGGCCATACAATTAATCTATAGCATGTCAGGGAAATTTAAAATTTCAATGTGACTAATGGGTCTCAAACTGTTCTGGCAACTTTATCCTGGTCTTGAAGCAACTCTTCACATACCTCCTCACCGTGGGGCTTGTGTGAAGGGTTGCTTCAAGACCAGGATAAAGTGGCCGGAACTAATTGAACCCGATAGTACTTGTACAAAAAAAATCATAACGATATTAACACACACCCTTAAAAAGCATACAATTAAATTAAAACGCACAGTAATCCAGATAAATATAATTATAGACACATCATAGTCTTCTGGTTTCTCTATAGTCATCACGTAATGTTACAATCCCAACTCATGTAGCTACAAATAATTTGGACACACCAAGGTAATGGTTTGAAAATATTCGAGCGGGACATGCAGCAAGCACTTTAAATTGCGTACATTTTTTGCAGACCGGATTAAAGCGTAATGTAAGTCGAATTAGGCTTTAAATCCTGGACATATAGGTTACATCTTTCATGCGGGGGCCCGGCTGGGTCATTTAATGACCGTGCATCCAGCGTGACACATTTTTTCTGCGGGACACGCAGACAAATAGCCAAACACGTTGTTATGATGTGATAATTCTCTCTGAAATCTATTCCATTTGTGCAGTAATTTGACGCCGAGGTCTGTCACCGCGACTGGAAAATGCGGGTAACATATCAGTGGAGATAAATGTTGTGGTTTGGGTATGCAAAATGATGGGCTTTCTTGGTGAGAAAGGGTCACACAGGCCTATAGGGCTCGGGACCCATGAATGTAATCACGTAAATGAGCCTGATCCAGAGCGACAATTTGCCTATCAGCGTTTTGGATTGCATTGAAATTTCCGCAATTTCACACCTGATAAATGATAATACGCTGCTCGATGTTGTACCTCAATTTAGATTGTAAAATAAGCGCTGTCAAAAACCTGTCGCGATTAATGCTCTACATTGTTGACTTGCAGTGTTTAATATGAATACTACATTTCTTTGTCAGCAGGCATAAATTACAACAAGTTGGTGTAACTTTTGGGAGGGGGCGATAATGACGCAAACTCTGCTGGCCACATCCACTCTCTCAAGTTAGTTTCACGGCAATCTTTGCGGGCATAGTTCCCAACGGTCACGTACAGACTCGGAGACCACTCTTGGACGAAAACGAAAAAGTTGGAATTGCAGAGTGACGACATATCCGTCTTGCGGATGCCTCGCGCATTTTCAGACACACGTCCGAACCACACCACCACGACTGCCAGGAGGTCACTGTAATGGAGAAGTTATATCGAATTAACAGATAATTTAAGGGCCTCCAGTGAGGCTGTCACACGACTCACTACATGGTTGGGCTCATCCTGGCACCTCGATGACCATTCAGCCGTTGCTGCACGGCTGGGTTGCTCCATGGCAGGGGCAAACATGGATCCGCAGTACGACGTATAGTGCAAGGAATGAAGGAATTGGAAGGCCATCCATGTTTCCTTCAGGTGGCAGGCAAGAGAGGATGCCTAATCCCAGTGATTGGGGGTCCGCTCCCCGAGGGTTGTTGGCCACTCAGGCCACGTCGCAACCACCAAGCCGGGCGTAAAGAAAACGCTTGCCCACCAGATTCCGAATTCCAAATCTCAATTGAAAACACAGGAGGCATAATCCGGGGGATTGTTCCGAACCAGCCGGCGTTGTTTCCCCTGCTACTATACCAGATGGAAAAAAAAGAAGGCAGCAGGGCTCAGCTTCCCGTCGCCATTTGGACCAGCTCCAATGGTCATATAGAAAAGGCGGTTCAGGCCATCTCGGATGCCCAGATCATTCTTCTTGCATGTTCCCAGCACCTAGAATCGACCCTTGGCTAGGCTACCCTTCAGATAAGACATGGTGTGGCTGCTTTCCAAATTCAGCAGTCAATCTGCCATTGCAACACCCAGATTGCAATTACACGGGCAGACCAATTTTTCATGACGAATGCAAAGTTATGCGTCAAAATTACGACGAGAGTCATAAAACAAGGGCTTGATTTATGGGGATGATCCTCCACGTCCATAACTCTGCCAATTACAACGGCTTTGGCAATACTGTACGCGTCAATTGTTTCCTCCACTCAATGAAGCGGTGTGTTATCGGCAGAACTGTTGGGCCTGATGGTAAAGGTGCCCTATATTGATAACAGGCCGGAGGCCTAACAGCGCTAAATGTATGAAAACCTAATTGAAAATGGATGGGCCTGTACTTAATTTTAAATGCTGATGGATTGGAGCCTTTTATGTCAACCAGCCATCCACATGGGACGGTTGGCCCAAACTACATTATCTATTTTGACTTCTTGCGTAGAAAGAACCTATGCAAGTTGCATGAACATTTACAAATTCTGGTTATGCTTAACATAGTGTGTGACACCTCCCAGCAGCCACTAGATGGAGTACTGGTATGTTGGCAAGTTGGGGGTTTCGCCAGAAGATGGTGTGGATGTGAAGGCGGACCTGTGGAGAGGTTTCCAGCTTTGTAGAAAGTCGTGAGACAGCCTGAGTCGAGGCTAGTATGAATAAATAGGTTATGTGCACTATACCACAAACCTGAGTCACTCTTCGATGTTGGAGAGATCTGACAATAATCAGACTCAGCCATTACTTTTCATGCACGATTTATGAGTAATATTGATACTAACCTATATCAAAAACAATATTCTTATATTATCTTGTTACGTCACACCGATCGAACTATTCGAGCTTGTCAATCATAGCATTGCGTTTCATAGCTGAAGAAGCTATAGCGGCTGGCTTTGTCATGAAGTAACAGTTCAAAGCAATCTCGGGTAATATCGGATAGCGGCATTTCCGCTAACCTGAACCCCTTTGATATATAGCATGCCTAAAAATACGGGTCGGCCCGCTTTTCGATTTAATAATGGATTTGTAGGTCGATTACTAAACTTTCTCTATAATAATTGGACACTTACGTATGGAAGGCGTATTCAATCCTACTTGAACATTATATGCATAGATACGCCTCGCCATCGTGCGATTCCCATCTAAGAAAACAGCCGTTCCTCGCTATATAATATGCCCATCTTGTAGGCAGTCACCCTAGAAACACGTTACAGTGCCAATGCTGCGGAACAAATTACCAACCTTGGCAGCATTGTGGCGCAACGACCTAGTTATACTTTGCATTAGAACTACATTTCGTCGGCGGTTCGTACAAGTTATAATCATCGTCCTCTCGAGCGCTCCCAGAATTTCGTATTTCACCCATGCGTGTGCTCCGAATTAGAAATGACGCGCTTATTGTCCGGGTCCTAACAGCAGTGCCACAATATAATTCGAGACAAAGCGCAAATCCCTCACTGGCAGGTCCTGAATTTGTGCCCATTCTAAGACCTCAAACTTGGGGGGAGTAGTGTCTTGAGAAGGTAAGGACACCATCTGCCAGAAGGTGTGTATATATATATGGAGGGAAGCCGCGTTTGCTGGCCTCTCGTAATCAAATGCTACAAAAATACGTTTTCCTTTGGGATCTCTCCAGTTCCAGCAATTGAGGGCAATTGTATTTGCACTGGTGGGACTTGGAGCAGAAGAGGATTCCTGGAGGAAAAAAAAAGTCTGGTGCCCTTTATCCACATGTTTTCTTTCTCTTCTTTACCCTTGTGTGGGAGCAGCTGCAAACAATTATTGTGCTTGCTGGTGGAAAAATAGACCAAGTAGAAATGGTGGTATTATTTAATTAATAACTAATGGTTTTTTCATGGGGAATTTATATGTAATATTGGGCCTAGTGCATACTGAATTGATACGCCATCTGTGAACACTTGAAAAGCTGTCTTATTTTCTGCTCAAAACTATAGTCATACATTGAACACTTGGTACATGTAAAATTATACAGACAGATATATTATGCACTCAGTTGTCATTGTATAAACCAATATTTAGGATTTCGAGAATTTAAAAAAAAAAATCACCTTCATAATTATGTATAAGCATGCTATAAAATTTCAGAATAATTATAAGCTTATATAAACAATGGGAAAACTTGATGCTTCATATACAGCATTATAGATTTATTACTAATATGGTGGGATTTTGTACAGGATTATCAGGTTTTAGCAGCAGCTGTTGACAATACCAAGAGGCGTGAGGGACTAGAGGTATAAAAAAATATTTGACTACACCTAACCCATAGACTATAGTCGTGGAGACTAACACTTCACCAATGTGAGAACTGGTTGCAGGCTTAAAACCCACACCGAGCTTGGAACTGGAACCCGAGCCGGTTACTTCCCCCCCCATCAATAGCGTTACCATCATAGATTAATGCCCTCGTCGTATAGCCCCCCTCCAGGCGGTTAGACCTGAAACCGGTCATGAGACTAGTTTTAAAACTAGTTCCAAGACAGCTGCAAACACGGAGATGAGTGCTTGATGACCCTTCCAATTCGGTTCTAACGGTTGCCACAAGTGCGTCCTATGTAACAAGGCTGAGAAGAAGAAGAAGAATGAAGGAAAGGGATGGTTTGTGTTTTCCCTTGCGGTGTGTGGAAAAGCAGCCGGCGCTTACCTCGCCGTAAACTCCCCCGAAAAGCAATTTCATTCGGCCCCGAAGCTTTGAGATCTGGCGTCCCAATCCCAAGAGATGTCAAAGCCTACTTCCCACATCCGTAAGAAGCAATCCTTGTAAGTCAAGGCTGCGCTTAGGCCCAAGTTTTCCTTCTCAGCATATTGGATAATACCTTGTAAACGCCATTTCCCTGTCTTTAAAAAAGGAAACTGCCTCATTGTTAGAAAAAAGTAGGATATATCTACTTTTCTTTTGGAAAAGGGGGATTCTATATGACCGCTGGAGAAAATAGAGCCTTCAGTAAGTTACAAACTTACTTGCACGACTATAAATCGCAGCGGGTGCAACTTTCAGCCCCAAAAAAAAGAAAATAGAGTGAGCCTGTCTAGAACGAGTTTTCGGGACATTTTTAACGATTTTTAAAGCATTGTTAGAAAACATTGGCTTTTTGAAGGCAGATCTAGAACAGGTGCCTGTTCTATTCAGCGGGTAAGGGCATCAAATCTACCCGCTTTATAGCAAGCGAAAAAGCATGTCTGTTCGAACTACTGTTTTTGAATTTAAAATACATAAAAATTTTAGAACAAGGTCCACATTTTAAATTACAATTTCGTAAATAATAAGTGTTCGTACCGACAGCATAGGATCAGGAGCGTGGGTAGATGGCGCTGATGTATATACACAGTACCTTATTTTACGTCCATTTGAAACACTGGCTTTGTCTTCAGATTAATTTCAATCTCAATTTTTGCTCCAATTACCAGCATCCCCTAAGAAAAGCGGGTATTCCCCCACGTGTCCCTAAGGCAAATAATTCCGGCCCGCTTCTCTCCATCTCCAAGTACAATGGCGGTGCTGTCCATCCTTATCACAAATGCCAGGCTCTTCGGGCCTCCCCGTCGACTAGGCTCATTTACAATGCCAAAAAGCGGGGCTGAACAACTCAAACCCCCCCCCCCCCTCTTCCAAAGCACACTTGTACCGCCTCGTCACTTTTCCACCTATTCGCCATCACGTCTGTTGATTTTTGCCGCGTTCGAAAATTATGCCAGGCTTTAGGAGCCGGTTTCCGACTCGTAAATTGGACCGGATGGCAGGAGCAGATTACCAATCTGAATGACTTCTTGAAAGGTACAAGGGACCAGGGACAGCTCAACCCTCAGCTGAACCCTCCACGAAAATTTGCGTTTCGGCTTGGCCACTTGAATAGGCTAGTGAAGACGTGAATTGCTGAATGCAAAGCGACACTGAACAAATTTTGGAGGTGTCCGGTCCATTTTTTTGGGGAGATAGAATTCAATTCGGATGTGTTTTTTTTGGGTGGTCGAGTGGCTGGCTCAGCACAAGTTACTTGTTGCCGTTGGCGGCGCTTTTACGCTCCTTTGCACTTGGGGTCCCACCGTTCCAATTTGATTGCTGTCGTTTAAAGGCCTCAGACTGCTGGGTCTGTAGAATTCAGACACTAACCCTATGTAACACGACACGTTCTCACCATGGCTTTACATGATGGGGGGCATCCCTTGTTCGGAGTGTAACTGAATTCTTATATCCGTCGATGCGAAGTGATGGGGGCGGGGTACAAAAATAGGTCTAGTCTTGAGAGGCCATGGGCGGAGAGGAAACATAAATCACTGGTGTGCCAAGTCGGTACGTCACTATGTCACACCCACTTTGTTTACAGTCTCGTTCTTGACGCGAGAGATGGATTGTTCGCTAATCGAAATGGCGAGATCACTGTTGCTCAACCATCACATGTGTACTTTTTCAAATGTGTATCGCACACTTGCTCCTGCAATGAAATTCGCCTAAAACAATTTTGTCGACAAATAGACAAAAGACTAGAAAAATTAGCTTTGTTGACAAATACACTTTTCTGGCTCTTCTCCAGCCGAAAAATGTTTCCTGGAGGTGGTGCAACCATTAATCTACCTTTAAATAATCTTCCATCGGGACCTTAGGTCTTCAGTCAAAATTTATTAGACGAGATAATTATCTTCATGGGACAAAATCTCTTTGACGCGATGACTTCATGATGGGACAAAATCTATTGGATGAGATGACTCATGATGGGACAAAATGTATTGGATGAGATGACTTCATGACGGGACAAAATGTATTGGATGAGATGATTTCATGATGGGACAAAATGTATTGAATGAGATGACTTCATGATGGGACAAAATGTATTGGATGAGATGACTTCATGGGACAAAATGTATTGGATGAGATGACTTCATGATGGGACAAAATGTATTGGATGAGATGACTTTATGGAACAAAATGTCTTTCCAAAATAAAAGACGAAAAGGTCCGTCGGACGAAATGCTGCCGAAAATAGAGTAACTCTTGCAATAATACGACCCACTTTCCTTGAAACTGTCTTCAAAGGCAGTAGGAAAATGGCAACAATTGCTTGCTCCAATATAGAGCGCCGTCTACAGTACACAGCTTCCCTTGCTCTCTTGTCAACAAGGGAAGCGGGAATGATTAATAAGATATCTTTCCTCAAAATCCCTTTCCTTCTCCCTGCTTTTCCCGAATTTTCCCTATTCTTAGACAGAATCCTCTTTGTCGGGCTGAGATTTCTCTCGACTCAAGACTTCAAAACCAGCATGTCTCTCTTTATTAACAACATTAGTTTCTGTTCGTTTGCCTTGCTGAATTACTGGGCCCCGGAATTAGTTGGCTACAGTGCGTCAAAAATGATAGGCTTATAGTTTACGTTAATTGGAAGAAACGTTTGGAAGGAACGAATAGGATTAACGCTAAGAGTTGCAGTTTGCTAATCTGATAAATAGTGCCAATTTTCGAATCTCTTTGGCTCTTTGGCTAGGTTGTCGGAAGGGCCTGGGAGGAGGCTACATGATTTGTTATCAGGTTAGTGGAAGCCTTGTTTGAGGCTAGCTTTGCTCAATTTGAAATCTATAGGATCACAACTCTGAATGACCTGCCTAGTGAGTTACCTACATACGTTACAGCAAAAATACCTCCAGCTATCATATCTCCAGTCTGCGATGTACGACCTGTACAGTTGGCCGTTGCTTGCTCTACAAAGCAACAAAAAAAATCCTTATCAAGATGAGTCAGTACAAAGGGCCCTTTAACTCCACCCCTGCCAGTGATATCATCGTGCTTTGAGGATTCGACCGATTCTGGGAAAATACAGAACTTGGCCAAATGAACCCTTAGGCTATTCGATGTCCCTAGTTATTATAGTGACTAACACACGCCATTTCCCAATTGGCAAGTTTCCACCTGATTTGTGTCAGATGACTTCTTACAAATTACTGTACATTTTCTGAACCATTATGCAGAGGTACACTTTTTTCTAGTTGTTTTTTTTTGGGGGGGGGGGGGG